>JAODAL010005793.1:0-139836 GCA_025379985.1 Phyllomedusa bahiana | reverse complement strand
ACTAGGCAACAGCCTCTGGGGGGACCAAAACTGGGCACGGATTTCTGGTGGGGACCTGAGTTTTGGGGGACAGGAAACAACTAGAAAGACGGCAGGAACAGCAGGCACAAACAGGGTCACCCCGGGTCCATGTTCATTCCTTCTGCACGAATTCGGGGGTAACACATGTGTCTGCGCGCAATCGCTGGTGTCCGGGTGTGGTTCCACTTTTGATCCCCGGCAGGCAAAGGGTATACATAGATCCCCCGGGTGCGGAGCTAAGGGGGCCACAAAACCAGGGAGGACTTCGCTGGGGGGAAAACTCCAGGTCGCTTTTCCTGACGGGGCCCCCGGGGGGGGGTGACAGCCGGGTGCAGGACGGAACACAGGTAAGAGCGGTGGTAAACAGGTACAGCAAGGTAACGAATGCAGAGCCCTACACAGGATCCCCAGCAGAGACATGGCAGGCACGGGCATGCTGATGGTCCAAGGCAGGGACCACGGCATGAACCGTGACACACACTTAGTAGGTGGCATGAGGTTTACTGACATTTTTGTGGGCACCTATATTTTCAATGCTTGTTTCAACAAGGGAATCCTTTTTCCATGGTCAGCCCACCCCCCAACGCCCACTTCTCCCCCCGCCAATTTTTTCTGCCCACTTTCAAAACCTATCTACCCCTTATTTTCTAGATTGCCCCCCCCTATCCCTAGTTTAAATACCCCCCTATTCAGAATTCTCTCCTCCAGCACGGGCAGACCCCCTTCAATTCGGTGCAATTTATCTAAAAGAAAACGTTTTGCCCCCAATAAAAACCCCCCCGTTCTCAAAAACCCAAACCCTTTTTTCCCACATCAAGACTTCAGACATGCATTTAACCCCCGAGATCACACTGTTTCCCTGCTAGCGCTGCACAGGCAGTATTCAGAAACACAATTTAAAGGGGCCCCTTCCCTTCAGCTTGATCCTAATTCTTTTAAATTACTCTTTAGGGGTCCTCCACCCACAATGTATTTCTGTATTTTGGGTTCCAAAAATGGACCCGACAGCTTCCCCGTTGAATTCAGAGGGGAAAATATTCTGCAAGTATACTAAAGGGGAAATTGATTGAAAAGGGGTATTTTTGTTTATATCAAAATTCCTGGAAAACATTTTTTTTTAGAATCTTGAGCAGCATTTTATTATTTCCGCAGCCCAATGGAATAGAAAAATAAATATAAAATCTTGCCTTTTTCGAGCGTAAATAACAGATATAACTCCAAAGACAGGGGAACTAAAAATTCCAATGTTTTGGGGCGCAAGAAATGCTTATCTGCATGGTTCATTCCCATGGGGTGGGATGTTTCCAGTTTTTTCAAACATACTTTTCCTTTCGATAACACTTAGTAGGGTTGAAAAACCTCACTGCTTGCTATCCCGCTCCAGAGGGCAAGAAAAAAAACTAAAGACTGTACATAGGGGGATAAAAAAAAAAAAAATAAAGAAAAAAAATAACACCAAAAAAATACTAAAAAATTACAATAATTATGACAAAAATCTTTTGTAGTGTCCCTTATAAATAAAAATTCAACTCTAGGTTAAGAAAGACTTTTACAGTCCCTGACAGAATTTCTGTTGCTTATCCATGTTGTGGAAACCAAAGCTTATAGCCTGACTCAGGGGCCGGGACAGGTAGGCGAGGTGGGGGCGCCCAAGGGGGTCTACCTCTGCCTGTTTAAGGGGTGAAAAGGGAGGGGGGCCCCAACCTCAACGGGCTCCAGGCCGCGCCCTTGGGCCCGAGTGCCCCGGCCGTCTCTGTTGTGCGTCTCTGGCGCACAAACCGCCTTTGGGGTTTTGCAGGCGAGAGGGCCCGGGTCCCTGTTCCGCAGAAAAGCTACCCGGGTCCCCGGGGCCGCACACGGGGCCCCCGGGGCCTATAGCGCTTAGGACCCCCGCGGCCCCTTTTTTTTCTCAGTGGCACGTTGCGTGAAAGAGGTTCATCGCGAGGTCCCCTCTCCTCAGAACACAGCCCGCATAGGCTGTGCACTCGAGAGCTTCCGGGGGAGCATCCCGGCGCGGAGGGGGCCCGAAGAGGGCGCGCAGCCGGGAACAGGTAAGGGTTTTAATGTTAATATTTTAACTGCCTAGTGCCCCTAATTTTTAAAATGGGTTCCTAGTCCCCTATATCTTTAAACCGCGGAGTGCCCCTATATCTATATTTACTGCCTTGTCCCCCCTTTATATCTATTTTTACTGCCTATGTCCCCCCTATTTTCTATTAAAACTTCCCTTTTGTGCCCCAAAATCTATAAAATTATTTTCCTTTTTGTCCCGCTAAAACCCTTTCCTGTGGCCCCCTTTATTATTTTATCCTGCCTGTTTTCCCCTTTATCCTGCCTAAAGGGGTTCCCCCTATATCTATATACCTGCCTGATTGCCCCTATACTATATCCCCTCCCTGGTGGCCTATACCTATATCCCTCCCTGAGTGCCCCTATATCTATTTTCCCTGCATGAGATGCCCCTAAATACCCCCGGGGAGAGTGCCCCTATATCTATATCCCTCCCCTGAGGGCCCCTATATACCCCCCCTGAGAGGGGCCCCTATTCTATTTCCCTTTGCCTGAGAGTCCCCCTATATTATAAAACCTGCCTGGGAGGGGCCCCCTATATTTTATAACCCCGGGGGGGGGAGTGACCCTATATTTTTTAATTATCTGCTTGACAAAGGGGAAACAATTTTAATTTTAACCTCTTGACTGGGGAAAGGACATTTTTCTATTTACCGCCTAACGGGGGGTTTTTTATATACACCTCCCCTAATTGAGGGGACATTTAAATGCAAAAGGGTTTTCGGGGGAAATTCGCGGGGCCAATGAAAGGGAGATTTTAGCAAAAGGGCCACCCGGGGAACGGAGTCAAAGAAACCCCCCGGTTTTTCACCAGACCCCGCTGCAAAGCGGGATGGACTTGCTGCGGCGTTGAGGCTACCAGGTCTTTTCCCCCTAAAGTGACTGGCTTCCCGATGGGGGCCGGGGGGGAAACACCCGATTTCAGAATCGTAATCCAAAGACTTTGGGGGGGAACGGGGCAAGGTCGGGAGAAAGGCCAGAGGTTCGGGGTTCAGAGACTGGCAACGGTCAGGGGGGGGCGGAAAAAACAGGCAAGGTCAGGAAACGAAAAGCGGGCGGCCCTGGTACAGGGGGTAATCAGAACGGGAAAAAAATTTCTCTCTAAACGCTGGGTTTTAAGCACACCAAGGGACTGGCGGGAAGGGAGGGGGCGTTACCGCTTAAATAGCCCCCACCCCTTGAAAATTGGGACCGGGCCCGGGCCCCCTTTAAATCTAGAAAAGCCGGCGCACGCGCGCCTAAAGCACAGGGACCGCCCGGCACCCGGGGGAACGGGGGGGGGGGCAGCTTTCCCCGGGAAGCGCTTAAGGGAAAAGGGGAAGCGGCGCCGGGGCCGGGACGGAGCGGGGTGGTGCGGGCAGTTTCACCCCCCGCCCCGGGAGCCCCTGGGGCCGGCGGGGGGTCCGGGGACCCTGCGCCCCCCGTGAAAAAAAACCCCCCTTAGGTCCCCCCCCTCCTTTTTTAAACCTAGGTGAAGGCCAGGGGCAGGTTGGCCTCAGGTTCCCCCCGCCCGGGCTCCCGGGCCCCAACCCCTTCCAGCCCTTTGAGAAAAAACCCCTTTCCCCCCTCCTGTCTTCTGCCCAGCACCCCCTTTGGGACCTCAAAAATTTTATCAATTTGGGCCCCACCGGGGGAAAGGCGAGCCCGTTTCTAGGGAAGCGATTCAACCCCCCGGCCCTTGAGGGGGAGAATCATGGAAAGGGTTCGAGACAGCAGAGTGGGAGGCAAGTGGACCCTTGTGGGATCCCGGGTTTAAATTTGGGGAGAACCCCCAAAGGGGCCCCAAAATTTTGGGCCCCCAACTTGAAACGGGGCATTTTTAAAGCGGATGTTTTTTGGGCCGATAGCCAAACCCAATCCCCCGGCTTAAAATCCCGGGGGGATTTTCTCCGGTGCCTTTTCGGCCTGAAGTTAGTGCGGAGGGGGGCCCAAAAAACCCTTTTCGGGGTAATTTGCCAGAGTGTTTTGGGAAGTCCCGAATTGGGGTCCACGCGGGGACGGTCACACGAGGGGGCCCAAGAGGGGGGAGGGGGGCGGGGGTGCCCCCCAAAACCAAAACAAAAAAAAAGGGGGAGGCCCAGGGGTTTTTCAGAACTAATTTTTTAAATGGGAAAATTTCCCCTCCCGGGGGGAGGAGGTCAGACCATTATCCTGGCAAAAGGGACCCCAAAATGTCGCAGTAAGTCCCTTAAAATTTTGGGTTTTGCCCCCTCTCTACCCCCCTTTTTTTTTGGGGGTTTAATTCGGAGGAGAATTTCCAAAACAATCTGCAATTTTGAGCAAAAACGGGGCCCGCCAGAATTTCGATACAAACGGGGGACCCCCCATCAGAGACATATGAAACGGGAGCCCTTGGTATTCGAAAGTTTGGGGTTTGGAAGAAGTGAGGGTTTGCTGGGGAAAGCGGGGGGTTTAACCCCGGGGCGGGAGGAACAAAGTGGGCCATTTTCAAAAAACCCTGTCGATACTACCCGGGTTGACATTGTTACCTGAGGGGCTGGGGGTCAGAAAAAAAAATCCATCGCAATATGCGCCCAAAGGGTTTCTTTCTGGCACCGGGGGAGGAAAGGGAGCAGCCCCCTTTTCCCCGACCCGGGGGGCCCTTTTTAACGGGGCACGGGGCCCCACAGGCCAAAAAAAGGGTCTCAAAAATTTCCCCGAGCAGAGGGGGCCACCAATATTAAGGGGGGAGATTATTTGGGGAAAGACTTATGGATCCCAGGGTAAAAGCATTTTCGCGGGGGGCATGCCCCCACTTCAGGATACGGGGCCCGCTTTAGCGGGGGCGTACATGGGAAAACTTCCCGGGGGGCCCGGGTTAAAGGGTCCCCCCGGGAACCCCCGGGGGAAAAATCCCAAAAGGAGGAATTATTTGCTGCAAAGGCGGCTCCAGCCCCCCCGGGTCGGGGTTTTCAAAAGGGCGCCCGGGTCTGATGTTCTTGCCAGCCAGTCGAAAATGAAGAAGAAAATAAAAATCTCCGGAAAAAGATAAACCCCGGGTTTTGCCGAGGATTCAGCCGTTGGGCAAAACTGAGGTAGAGGATTCTTGTGATGGTGAAATATATGGGTTGGGGGACAAGCTCCCTCCGCAGGTGCCCCCAATTTTCCCGGGCCCAAATTTTAATTGCAGCAATTCCCGATCTCCAAAAAAGTATTTTTTTTTGGGGGCTGGGGAAAATTTTTCTGGAGGGGAAGCCGCAAGTTTTTTGGTTTTCCGGAGGGGGACCCGGGGAGAACCGCTCCTGAAACCAAATGAGGAGGCGTCTACCTCGAGGAAAAAGGGGGCTTGCTCCGGGCAGCTGCACGGTGCTGAAATGGGAATTTCTGATTTAAAAGGGGATCAAAAACTTCTTGGCCTCAGGTGGCCATGATTTGGGGGGTTTGGGATTTTTCTTTGTAGGGCCCACGGGGCCACGAGCGTGGAGAAATGAAGGGAAAGAATTTTCTGTAAAAGTTCGCGAAAACCAAAAAAAAACGTTTTGGATGGTCGGAGACCCCCAAATTTGAGGGCCATTGTAGGGGCCGCAAAACCAAAATTTGAAGGGTTTCCCTTTGGGGACCCCTGATCCGAAAACATGTAACCCCGGGGAAGGGCAACGAGGTTGGGGTTGAAAGGCATTTCTTAAATTTAGGTATAGCCGGGGGGTCAAAGGGGAAGTCTGATTTCCTGGCGGACGTGGGGCCCGGGGAGTCCCAGGTTTAGGGGAGGAAATTAAGAATCGTCAAGATAGACAATCACGCAGGGAAAAAAAGGAGGTCTCCCCGGAAAAAAATTTCTTAACAAAGTTCTGGAAAACCGCGGTGGGGTTTTCAGGGGGGCCCAAAAGGCAAGGGCGATGTATTTTAAAATGGCCCCTCTTTGGTAATTAAAGGGGTGTTTTCCCCTCGTCGCCCTTTACAAATACGAATAAATTTTTATGCCCCTCCTTTGGTCCAACTTTGGGGGAAAAGCTTCGCACCGCGAAGGGGAAACGAACAGTTTTCCCAGATCAGCGGCAAAGGGGATCGATTTTTGATAGTAATTTTTTTAAGGGCCCCGATAATCGATCATGGTCCCGGGAAAACCGGCTTTCTTTTTACAAAGAGAATCCCGCCCCCGCGGGCGAGGTTGGGCTTACGTTTGAATCCCCTTTCCCGGGGGTTCTCTTTGGGGTATATTGGACTTTGGGCCTTTTTCTCCGGAAAAGAAAAAGGGGTTTGACTCTTCCCTGGGGGGAGTTATCCCAGGGGCAGGGCAAAGGGGGAATCGAAAGGCCCGGGGCGGAGGGCAGAGTTCGGCCTGTTTTTTTTGGAAAAAAAAAATCGGCCAAATTTCCCGAAAAAGGGGGGGGAAGCCCGACAGAGGTTTTTTAAAAAGTTTACAGGGGCGGGCCCCAAAGGGCAAACGGAGACCGGAAGGCCCGCCCCGAAGGGCACGCAGGGCCCCAACGGATAATTTTTTGCCCGTGTTCCAGTCCAAGGTCGGAGGGATGCTGTTTCAACCATGGAAAGGGCCCCGGAAGGGAAACTCAGAGGCGGAGCGAGACAGGGGACCAGCAGCTTTTAGAAATTTTCCTTTTGTAAAACGCCAATCTGTAGAGAGAGGGCGCCTGCAGAACGAAAACAAAATCCCCTTAAAGGGAAATTTGCCCTAAACCCGAAAGGGGACGTACAAAGGGTTTCGCAAAGGGGGCACCGGGGGGACGGAAAAAATTGGGGCCGAGCTGGCCCGATTTAAAATTCCCGCGGGGGCCCCGAATTTAAGGGGAAAGGGGGTGGCCTGGAAGGTTGAGTTTCCGGGGAAATTTCCCCAGGGGCAGGGGAAAAGGGTCAGATGGGAGATGGGTGCACGGACACCTAGGGAAAGCCACTCCTTTCGAACCCCTAATTGGAAAAAATTTCCCGGCGCACCGGACATTTCCCCCCTTTAAAATGGCCGGGAAACCGCCACAGAAAAAGCATAACTCCTCCCCGAAAGCCCGGGGAAATATTCTTTCCCGGGAAGGGGGGGGTTCTCTCCAAATTTGTTTTCGGATTCATCCTCCGGAACCTTAGGCAGAGGTAGGGAGAACATTGGAAAAAAGGGAGCCCAAAGGTGGTAAAACCGGTGTGGCGGGCGGCCCCCCATTGAAGACGGAGCTCCCGTTGTCTTTTCCCAAACCAATTTTCTATTCGGGGGGCCAACTGAATCAGTTCATCCCGATTAACGGGAGAAACCCGACCCCGAGTCATATTTAAAATGGCCCGAGAGGGCCTTTTCCAAAAGGTTTGCCACCCGGGCCTAATTAATTTCCCCTTCAGGGTTTTGAGGGAAAAAGGGGGGGGGGAAATGCACGGGTAGTGACCCCCAGTGGGGTCCCCCCTGACGGGGTTTGGAGCAAAACCGCCGCCCCGGAGGAAGGGCGGCCCGGTTTTCCTTTAAAGTTTGGGGCGGAACCCCGGGGGGAAGGTTTTTTAGATTCCCCCGTCTGTTTGGGTCCCCCTCGGGCCCCAAAAGGAGTTTGCCCCAAACCCAAAGGCTTCCCCCCACAAGAGGCTAATTTAAAAAAGGGCCCCCTTAGCCCACTCGGTGGGGAAAATGGGGGCCCCAAAATCTCCCGGGGGATGGGCACTGAATGATAAGCCCCGCCATTTCCCGGATCTCCATCAAAGGCGTTACGGAAAACGGCAGTTGAGAGAAGGCCAGGGACGGGAGCAACTGGGTTCCGGCGCTGGCGCGGCCCTCACAGGCGGGGGGGAGACGAGCTGCTTTTTTTCCCGCATCATGGCCGGGGGAGTGGTCCAAAAACGCTGGCCCCTGTGGACGACAACCCTTGGGGGACAATTTCCCAAATTCAGGTAAGGGGGTTTTCCCTGGCGGAAAACCCTGGCCAGGGCCGTACTGAAAAAGGGGTTTGGGGGGATTCGCTGGGGAAAGCAAGAGATGGTAGCTAAGCCAGCCAGGGAAAAGGAATCTAAGTACCCCCGGTTTTTTACCCAAGGGCCCCCCGCAAAAACGGGGGGTGGGAATTGTTTTTGGGGGACTAAACCCGGTCCCTTTTCCCCTTACGTGGGGCTGGTTGCGATGGTGGGGGCCGGGGGACAGCGGGAGTAAGAATTTGTAAAACCAAAAACGTTTTCGGGGACAGGCCGGGGGTCAGAGCAGGGGGCAGAGGTTTGTTTGGGCAAAGGGGGGGACTGGCAGAGGTTTAGGGGCAGGCGGGGGAAACAGGGGAAAAGGGCAGGAAAAAGTAAGCAAAGGGGGACTGGTACACGGGTAATCAGAACAGGGGCTAATATCCTCTAAAAGCCGGTAAGACACTAACGGACTGGCAAGGGAAATGAGGGGGGGGTAAACCCCTTAAATTTAAAACCCCGCCTGACAATTGGGCCAATTATCGGGGGGCTGGGCCCCCAAAAATTTGAGAAGCTGGCGGCGGGGGCCCTTTTAAAACACGGGCACGCCCCGGCGGGCTCAGGGGGGGAAAAAACGTTTACCGGGGGCCCCGGGTGGTAAGGGGGGCGGCGCCCGGGGGGCCGGGGGGCAGGAGCGGGATGGTCGAGGGGGGGCTGCAGGCCCCCCCCGAGCGGAGCCCCTGCGGCCGCGGGGGGCAGCGGAGCCTGCGACCCCCGTGACAATATACCTGTCTAACTGCAGGGACTTATATAGCTTGCTATCTGAGGGGCATATATACCTGTCTAACTGAGGGACTTATATAAAATTTAATTTTGAGGATTTTTAAGATATTTGTGGGCCAAAACTGCAGGGACGAGGGTTTTGGGCCGGGGGGAAAAATCCATGAAGGGTTTTGGGAAACCCGGGTGGGGAAGAAGGGGAAAAAGGGAAAGACACTTTATCAGAAAAGACGTCTCCTGTGAGGGCCCCTAAATTTAAAATTTCAGTGTAATCACTATTTCTGCAAAGCCCTCTAAATTACAAAATAGTTTTTTACCACAATTTTGGGCCCCTGTATGGCGGGGGAATTTTTTGTTTCAGAAACTTTGTTTTAAAAGCGTAGTCACATGTGGTTGTCGCGTTCGGGAGGGTCTGGGGATTATTTTTATCCTTAAGTTGTAATAGTTTTTTTGGGCTTGGTTTTGTAGGAGTGTTTTTTAGTAACATATTTGTCTGGTAGATTTGCTCCATGTTTAGGTGGATTATTTGGTGACTGTTATTTAGGGTTATTACACTGTCATACATAGGAGAGCACCTTTAAAAAAAAAGGAGATTTGTCAGGGCTGATTTTCATTGTGAAGTGACTGCTAACGTGATGGACAGGAGCTATGTGGAATATGCAGAAAATTAGTGACAGGAACAGAAGTTTTTTCTATGTAACAATATATCCGCAGTTCACAATGTGGCGTGAAAAATTCCGTTAGGACCTTAGCAACGCCCCTGGGCGCAGGTATGACTGGTAAGAAGTTACTAAGTGGGAGAGAGTAACTGGTGCAGGGGACAGACTGGTGCAGGGGGGAGAGAGTAACTGGTGCAGGGGGAGAGTGGTGCAGGGGGGAGAGTGGTGCAGGGGAGAGAGGGCCTGGTGCAGGGGGGAGGCGAGAGGGCCTGGCGCAGGGGCAAGAGGAATTGGGGGGGTTGCAATTTTTTTGGGAGCAAGGGATGGTTGTGCCATTGGCTGTACTTGCCTAGGGCACCAAAATGCCTTTTCCCGGCCCTGGCCTGACTTAAAATTCATCCATTGGTTTTAGAAATGACTCATATGAAAGCTGAAACCCTCCCAAATGAGGTTGTTTTAATGAAAATAAATTTGATTCACGGCTGAAATATTGCTCATTTAAGGAACACAGAAAAGTCAGATTTTGGCAAGCCAAAATTATTGTCGCCCACAGAAAGTAAATAAAATCAAACAAATAATTCCCTAATTCACTAATTCAATAATTAATCAAACAAATACAAAGATATGTTTCATAACATTGGTGAATGAAGTTGTGGTGCTATTAGAGCCATATTTAATATTTTGTGTGACTTCCATGAGCTTGAAGGACTGCATCCATGCATTTCGACAATGATTCATACAATTTATTAACGAAGACATCAGGAATAGCAAATAATGCAGTCTTACATGCCTCCCAGATTTCGTCAAGATTCTTTGGTTTTTTCTTCCAATCTTCCTCTTTTATCCTACCCCAAACATGCTCAATGATGTTCACGTCTGGTGACTGGGCTGGCCAGTCCTGGATCACCTTAATTTTCTTTGCTGTAGAGAATGATGTATGAGATGGAGCACCATCCTACTGCAAAATATGACCCCTTTTATGATAGGGAATGTAAGAGGTAGCTAATACTTCTTGATATTTTAAGCTATTGATATTGCCTTCCACCTTGCAAATGTTTCACACACCCCCATATTGAATGTAACCCCACACCATGATCTTTCTGCCACCAAACTTAAAGGAGTTGTCTCACTACAGGCTTTCAGCCTACCTCAGTGTGTCTGGCATCATAGGATTTTTGAATTCAGGGGCGTGCTTCTTGTCTGCCTCTTCTCCTCCCCCTTCCCCTCTCATCTCAGCACACAGACAGCTCTTCTCCTCAGACTGCAGTAACTTCTATACAGCAGAGGGAGGGCAAGGGGGTTTGCTGCCAGAGTTAACCCTGTGTGTGCCTGCCTAGGTCTGCTGCTCACTGCTGGATCAGCTGCACTGTACTGCTGTGGCCAAGCTCTTGCTGCTCCTCTCCACAGAGTCAGGAGACAGCAGGGAGAGGGCTGATCTATGAGTGGCTATGGAGCCAGAGGTCTGTGAAGCTGTGTATGCTAATAGCATAGCAGGGGGGATGTAAAGGTTCCCATGTCCCCTGCTTAGCATACAAATCTCCATGAACATCTCAAGCAACAACAAACACAAACACTGTCCTCCCATCAGAACAGACACAGGGCAGCTGTGAAGTGTGTTACTATAATCACGTTGTGTCACTAATACAGCAGAGCAGGGAGGGATATGAACCGTTTACATGCCTCCTTGATCTGTTCTATTAGTATAGTCAGAGCTCCACAGACACATGGTGATTATAGTAACACACTTCACTGCTGTCACATCGTACTCACCACAGATCAGCCTCCCCTCTGCTCTCCTCAATCTGTGTAGAGAGCAGGAGGGAGCAGGCACACACAGGGTTAATCCAGGCAGCACAGCTACACAGATGCCTGGAGTAGAGCCCTCCATCCCTCTCCCCTACAGAAGCATCACAAGTGGCCTCCTACTGTGCGGGAGGGGCTCTGTGCTCCCACCTGATGCACTCCTACTACCAGGGATAACTCAAAATCAGTAGGACATTTGTAATGAACATGTATGGCAAAGCTGCTTGTTTTTTAAAGATCTTTTAATGAAAACCCAATCATTGTAGCGAGACAACCCCTGTAACTGTTTTCTGGGTGTATCTTGGATCCATATGGGCTCCAGTAGGTCTCCTGCAGTATTTGTGGCGGCTGTGATGTAATTCAACTAAAGATTCATCTGAGAAATCTACCTTCTGCCACTTTTCCAGCAGCCATCCATTTAGCCGGCGGTGGGCCTTGGCAAATGCGACATGTGTTTTTATTTGCCTTTTGTTAAGTGCTGGCTTCTGGGCAGTGATTCGACCATGGAGGCCATGTCGAGACAGAATCCTACAAACTGTTCTAGTTGACACAGGGACTTCAGGTGACCAGGCCTGTAGGAGCTATGCTGAAGTAGAAGAGGGGCTGGCTTTTGATTTTCGAACCAACAAACGTTCCTCCTGAGCAGTTGTCTTGCGGGATCTGCCGGACCTGGGTTTGTCAAAAACATCTCCAGTCTCTTCAAATCTTTTTTGAATTCTTTTTACTTGACGCTGAGACACATTAAAGGTTCCAGCCACCTCTGGAGCACAGGCTCAGTAATTGATCGGTTAATTAGCGGGTGTGTATAAAAGGAACTCCAGCACCCCAGACCTTCACCTGAACTGCAACTTGACCTCTGACAACATGCCAAAAATCCACCCTGCGACCAAAGCCTTGATTATCAAGAGGCTGAAGACCAGATCCACTGCAGAGGTGGCTGGAACCTTTAATGTGTCTCAGCGTCAAGTACAAAGAATTTAAAAAAAAATGGAAGATTTCAAGCTGACGCTGTTAACTAGGATTGGGTGCATTATATGACAAAGTGACAAAACTTTTGTCTTGCCAAAATCTGACCTTTCTGTGTTCCTTACATGATCAATATTTCAGCAGTGAAGCAAATTTATTTTCGATAAAAAAAAACTAATTTGGGAGGGTTTCAGCTTTCATATGAGTCATTTCTAAAACCAATGGATGAATTATATGTCAGGTTATAAGCTTTGGTTTCCACAACATGGATAAGCGACAGAACTTCTGTCAGGGACTGTATCTTAATACAAAAGGAAGTAAAATCACAACAAACTCTAAGGGGTTTTCTCACCACAGGCTTTCACAGTCATGAGCTGTTTCTCTTTGTCTTTACAGCTTCAAATCCAGGGGCGTACCTCTCCTTCCAGGAGGCGTGTCTTCAGTGATTGAAGACTGGTGACATTATCACACCCCCTTCCTGCTTCCTCCTTAGTTATTATCATCATTCGGTGTGAGCAGTGGGAGAGAGGATGTTACAGCTATGCAGACCTCCTGCAATGGTCAGTTCTCATTCCTGGAGAGTGGTCACCTTCTTCCCAGGCTCCAATCTTTGTAACCAGAACACCTGCATTGCTGTAAACAGTTATACATACAGCCTGAACTGATGAAACAAATGTGAGAAATCCAAACTGCTCCCCCCTCTGTTATCAGGCAGGAGGTACAGGGGGAAGCAGGGTGTATAAGGCTGTGTCATATGGGGGAGAGTGACTCTAGCAGCTAGAGAATCAGTAATCACCCAGATTCTTCACATACAGGTGCTTCTCAATAAATTAGAATATCAGACAAAAGGTCTTTTTTTCAGTAATTCAATTCAAAAAGTGAAAATCATATATTATATAGTCATTACAAACAGTTAACTTTTTCAAGTGTTTATGTTAATCTTGATAATTATGGCTCTTAGCCAAGGACAACCGAAAAGTCATCTCAGAAAATTAGAATATTATATAAGATCTATGGAAAACATTTTTTGGGAACACAGAAATGTTGGCTAAATGAAAAGTATGTACAGTAAATGCACTCAATACTTGATCGGGGCTCCTTTTGCATGAATGACTGGATTAATGCAGTGGAGTCGTTCAGCCGGTGGCACTGCATGTTATAGAAGCCCAGGTTGCTTTGATAGCAGCCTTTAGCTCGCCGCATTGTTGACTCTGTTTGTAATGACTCTAATATACGAGTTTCACTTTTTGAATTGAATTACTGGAAGAAAAAACTTTTGGATGATATTCTAATTTATTGAGAAGCACCTGTAGAGCTATCACTGTGAGAAGAGCATAGAGAGCTCACATAGCCTTTATTACACAGCTAAGGGGGCAGTGAAACACAATGAGAACATAGACACAGACAGCACATATTCATATTCATTTTCACATAGTTCAGAGGGAAGACAGTGCAGGACAGCCAATCATAGCACAGGGGGTGTGTCCCACACAGGTCATGTGTCCCGACCAGGGCTGAACTAAATATTAGGCAGCCAATCACATCAAAAGTGGCGTGGCCTGACATCCAGGATTCAGATTTAGCGCTAGACACTTACAAATAATATCTGCTATACTAAATGATTTCGGTAATACAAACCAGTTGCAAAAGTGCTTATGTTTAATGTCCCCATCATTACAGATATGATCTTTGTAGTGAGAAAACCCCTTTAAGCAGAAAAATAAAAGTAGAAAAAATCCTCTATATAGAAGATATAATGGTTATCATATGGCACTAGGACAGGGTAAGAATAGGCTATAATAAGCTTATAAAAGTATCCGTTGATGGATGTAGTAAAATTAAGTGGCAGCAAAGTAAAGGTATATATTTATAAAACTTTTTATTTAGCCAAACCACTACTTTAAAAGTAATAAAAAACATTGTGGATATATTATTTATACTAATACAATTATAAATATTACATTTCTAAATAATGTATTAACAAAGTTGAGATGTAGTACAGGAAATTATGTCATTTTTGTAAATGTATATATCCAGAAACAATGTAAGTAGGTTGGGAACCTCTGGTGGGCATGATTGTATTGGTACACCCAAAGTCTCAGCATGGCCAGAAGACTGTCAGTGCACATGTCTGTGGTTTTAATCCATTTAGACTAGTTCTATAGTCATGTGGAGATGCAGTGCGCAAGCTAGTGCTGGTGCACCCGAGGTCTCAGCATGACCAGCGAGTTGCTACTGTGCACGTCTGTAACTTCAAAGCAAAACATTATACGTTCAGATTTATTCTGCTGAAACATCTGCAGATAAGGGAGGGAGGTAAACAATAATTTATACCAGAATGCTACATTGTTTGATAGTAACAATGTTTAAAAATAAACTTTATACTGTATATGACTAGGTGTAGTATAACAGTATCAATATGAGGTTTAAAGGATAACTTCATTCAAAATTTTAAAAAAGAAAAACTCCAAATACTACTTAAAAGAAATTGTGGATAATGACGTTGATGTCAACTAAACCATGACATAATATCCATTGTATAAAGACTCACAATTGTGTCGTTTGCAGGGCTCTGTCTTGATGCCTTTATTGGATCCAGGTAGCTAGAGGGAAGGCCACCAAATAAGCGCATATACGTCTATCTCTGTTACACCATTAATAATACTATCTGGCTGTAAATATATGCAAAGGGCGGTCCCGCTGATTCTACTACCCCTGTAACACCCTACACTCACCCTGTGATTTTTTCACATACATATGGATACATTTTTTTTTCCAAGCTTCCCAATTATTTTAAACATCCCAACTGCTTGTAGACAAAGATTCAAAAAAACTCCCGATGCATTTCCCTCTTCTTAAATATAGAGGGTTCTTTAGGGGAGATAATGTAATATGTATCAGATAGATAATAGACTACCTTGATTTAAAGTAGTCAAAACAAAAGGGAAGAAAAGAGTCTCTCACTATGCACCTCGGTATGTCTCTATAGACTGGCATGAATGGTGTCATCCACCAAATGACCACATTGAGTACTCCTATTTATAGGCCCACCTATTAAGGAATTGATTATATAATTTAAATAATTTAAAGGCTAGAAGATTAGCCAACAATACCGCTAATGATATACTTACGCTTTCAGCCATACTGACTACATGTGCTGGCGTCCTCTATATCACACCGCGCATGCGCCAGGTCAGTGTTTCCGCCCTTATAAATGGAATGCTTACTTAAATGTGTTGGCGTCCTCTATATCCTATTGTGCATGTTTTAAGCACGTATTTCTCCCTGACACCACAGCAGAGCAGCGCATCCACTCAAAACATCAGTCCACCCTGCTCCGTGCTCTGGCAATCTATCGGGTGGATTGCGCATGCGCCGCCTATGTATATAGAGGCAAATCAGGGGCATTGCTAGGGTCCTAAAACATCTGAGGCTCGGGCCCTTAAGTTTTGTTCAGTAGGGCTGGGTTCACACGCCATTTTTCAAGCCACATTGTCAACTGCGGATGTATTTTTACAGAGAAAAAACTTCTGTTCCTTTCACTAATTTTCTGCACATTCCACATAGATCCCGTCCATCTCCTCAGCAGTCACTGTACAATGAAAATCAGAGCTGACAAATTTGCATCTTCAAAACCTCTCACCTATGTATAACAAATAAGTCAACAAATAATCCACCTATACATAGAGCAAATATCATTGAAAATAAATGTATAATGCCGTTGCAGCATGGGTTTATGAAGGATCGGTCCTGTCAAACTAATCTCATCAGCTTCTATGAGGAAGTTAGTTCCAGACTGGATCGGGGTGAGGCACTGGATGTCATATATTTGGATTTTTCTAAAGCATTTGATACTGTTCCACATAAAAGGTTGGTAAGTAAAATGAGAATGCTTGGACTGGGGGGAAAATGTGTGCAAGTGGGTAAGCAACTGGCTCACTGATAGAAAACAAAGGGTGGTAACTAACGGTGCATACTCAGACTGGATCCCTGTTGCTAGTGGGGTACCACAGGGGTCAGTATTGGGCCCTATCCTCTTTAATATTTTCATAAATGATCTTGCACAGGGATTGCACAGTAGAATATCGATCTTTGCAGATGATACTAAGCTCTGTAAAGGAATCCACACAATAGAGGATAATGTGTTATTACAAAGGGATCTGGATAGGTTGGAGGCCTGGGCAGAGAAGTGGCAGATGAGGTTTAACACTGATAAATGCAAGGTTATGCACATGGGGAGGAAAAAATCCATTACATGATTACATGTTAAATGGAAAAACACTGGGTAAAAGTGACATGGAGAAGGACTTGGGAATCCTGGTGGACAGTAAACTTAACTGTAGCAGCCAGTGTCAGGCAGCAGCAGCCAAGGCAAATAGGATCATGGGTGGTATTAAAAGGACCATAGATGCACATGATAGGAACATTATTCTCACACTATACAAGTCACTGGTTAGACCACACTTGGAACATTGTGTACAGTTTTGGGCACCAATGCACAGGAAAGACATTGTAGAGCTCGAACAGGTACAAAGGCGGGCAACAAAAATAATAAAAGGACTGGGTGGACTGCAATACCCAGAAAGATTAGCAAGGTTAGGGTTATTTAATTAGAGAAAAGGCAGTTTCGGGGGGACATAATAAATATGTTTAAATATAGTAAGGGTCAATATAGAGATCTCGCTAAAGATTTATTTATATCAAGAACTGTGTCTAGAACAAGGGGGCATCCTCTACGTCTTGAGGAAAGTACGTTTCTACAGAAACTTAGAAAGGGATTCTTTACTGTTAGAGCAGTGAGACTGTGGAACTCTCTGCCAGAGGAAATTGTCATGGTGAATTCACTAACAGAGTTCAAGAAGGGCCTGAATGCACTTCTGTAGCGTGATAATATAAAAAGTTATAGTGACTAGGATTCTGAAGGTGGTCTGGATACATTTCTAGATGTAATATAACAAGTTATAGTGACTAAGATTCTGGAGGGGGGTAATTGATCCAGGGATTTATTCCGATTGCCAGATTGGAGTCAGGAAGGAATTTTTTCCCTAACATGAGGACAATTGGCTTCTACCTCATGGGGGTTTTTGCCTTACTCTAGATCAACACTTTTAACACTTTAGCAACACTTTAACAAATGGGCAGAACTGGGTGGACGTATGTCTTTTTTCGGCCTAAATATGTAACTATGTAACATAGGTGAAATATCAACTACCATTTTCCGTAAACCTACGGCTACTAATTCTTTGCTCCGTTGGGAGAGTTGCCATCCATTACCCCTAAAAAGGGGTATCCCCCGGGGCCAGTATCTGCGGTTGAGGAGGAACTGTTCATCTACTGATGAATTTAAGAGAGAGGCAGCTATTCTTCGCCAATGTTTTTTGACAAAAGGTTTCCCTGATTTTGTGTTGAGACAGTCATTTAAGAACGCACTGTCATAAGAGAGATCTGAATTGTTAACATCCAAACATAAAAACACACAAGAGACATTAGTACGAATTGTTGGCAATTTTGACAATGCGGCCACACAGGTCAGGAACGTTCTTAAACATTACTGGCATATCCTGACAATGGACCCGGATCAGTTGGTGACCATCCATCGATCTCATACAGACGAGGTCGTAACTTACAGGATCTTCTCGTTAACAGTCACTACTGTTCCTCTAAGAACGAACTGTGGTTGAAATAGCCGACAGGATCCTACAAGTGCGGTAATTGTACGTTTCGTATATATATGGAAAAGAGCACCTCCTATACGGACTCCACAGGCACAAAAGAGTTTAACATCAGACACATTATTAATTGTAAAACTAGTTTTGTGGTCTATCTTATTACATGTACCTGTGGAGTGTCCTATGTAGGTAAAACGACAGGACAATTACGTCGGAGGATTGGAGAACATGTAGGAGATGTTCAGCATCAACGTGACACGGCGGTGTCACGTCATATTCATTCTTGTCACAATGTTACATCTGTGCACCTCAGATGTAAAGGAATTTACTGTATCACACCTTCTGTGAGACGTTGTGACCGTGATTGGCTTTTGTAGCAAAGGGAATGTTTTTGGACGTATACCCTTAACACCAAAGCACCTGCAGGCTTGAACGAAATATTGAACTTTAGTAGTTATATTTAGACTCATGTTAACTATCTTTTTTATTTGTCATAAGAGGCAATTCTATCTTTTTCAATCATTGCTGTGTTCTAAATCCGTCCCTTTGAATGTTTGCCTTCAATAAGGCTTTTCCAAATGTCGCACTATATTAAGTTTCCAGCACTAGAGCTATTACCTCTATGTACTGAATGGCGGAGTGAGGGCTGTTCTGCTTGATGCTCGGTGCATCTGGACCGCGCATGCGCCGTTACTAAGGACGCATCTCCCCGCCGCGGCTCGACTTGGGACTTCACGGTGGCGCTTTAAAACACCGCTCATTCTTACCCTGAGCATCTCTCACTGAAGACACAGCCGATGCTGTGAATCCTGCACTCGGGGTTGGAGACATATTTGCTCATGGGATGCGGTAAGTCTTGCATAGGGAGTGTTTTTGGGAGCTATTGCAGTGGGGTTTATCTATTGAATAATAATTAGTTTTGCCTTCTGTTTTACTTTTTAGCTCCCTCCCTGTCTAGTAGCATATCCCTTGGCTGTCATTCTATCAAGGCACTGTAATTTATCTTATTAGCGCATCCTGTGTATTTTTACACCTCTGAATATCTCTAGGGGGTAAGTGTTTTTTCCAGCACAGCTTTTTGGGCATTGGTTTGTTTCCATTATTATAGTACCCATGGTCTGTTAATTAATTTTTTCTCCCTAATCTGTCCCCTGATGTGATCGGAAATTGTGTAATAAATAAGGGGCCGGTCGAAACGTGTTGCATGTTGGGATGGGACCATAGGGAACAATAGGGACCTGTCAGGGACAGGCTCCGGACAGGAACGCCCTCATCAGGGCGATTTTTCTGTAATTCCTCAGGTTAGGGATCAGTGTGACTAGTAGGGCCTTATAGGGTTAAGAGTCACTGGTCCCATACCACCGTTGTTGTTTTTTTTCTTGTGTGCTTTGTTATGTGTTGTTCTGTCTCGGTTGCGATCATTGAGAGATGATATTTGATCAATCCATTTTAATTGTATCTGAAGTAAAAGTTCTGTTTTAAGACTATTTTTCTCCTTTTTTTGTGTAAACTGCTTTTTTGGTCAGGAGATTATTGCTGTGAACCATCACGTTACAGGTAGTTGGTTCTTACTTTGTGTATATTCATCTCGGGTTTTGGATCAACTCCTGTTTGTTTTTGGCTTTAGCAATACTGAAGGATTATTGACCAATTGAAAGCGGACACTAACGGATGACAGGAAGGGCAAAATGATCAGTGACGTCAACACAAAATTACTGCCGACACCCTCTCCACTCTTTCGGGGGGGAGGGAGGGTGGGCTCTACATGTATCAGCGTTTAACAGAACAGGTTCTGTCATAATGTGTGGAATCATCTGATGTTGGTGTAAAAGGAGTGCCCTCTTTGACGCTATAGTAGGAGCTTGGCCCTCAGCTCAGTTCTTTCTACCTGGCGCTGACATTACCTTGTCAGGCTGTGTTCCCACTTCAGTTATTTGGTCAGTAACTGCCCAGAGAAGTGAAGTGTGAAGTGTTTCTAATAGTGGCGGCTGTTATCTGTGTGTCATACTAAAACACAGCATTGTATCAAGACCAAACCACGCTCCCTATGCATATTTGAGCATAGCACAATGTTCTACAACATCCTACATGCTCTTCGCAGCCAGGAAATAGCAGTTTTTTTAACTCGATTCGCCGCAAATAAATTTGGGTCGAAAAGAATTTCTGTGGAAAATTCGGCGAATCTGGCGAATTATTTTAGAAATTCGCACATCTCTACTTATAACATAAATACTGTACATAAAACAATCTTATTACATAAATAATACAAAGTACTAGAAACAACCAAGCTTAGTACAAAATCAGGGCTACCCTGCAAATTCAGATTAACCCATGTTATATAAGTTTCTACTATGTACAACCAGACCATTCAGTAATTCTTGAACAATACTAAGGTGTGATTGAATTATTTTTTCTTAAAAAAAATGTGTAATTTTTTTTTTTTTTCACAAAGATATAATAGTATTTACACAAAGCAAATAAAAAAAAAAAAATCAAAGTACATACATAGCACCATTGACAAAATAGTGCTAAATAGAAATCAAACTTCAGTGGTCCTTATGACCTATACAATTTAATATATAACTATGATCACCGAACCTTGAACACATCTGGATGGCCTGTCATGGTCACTTAAAATTGGTGATCGACGGGTTGAACCATCTGGAGTTTACAAATCATAGATATGGAAATAACACTAGTCAATGGTCATTTTGCATCTGGATTGTAATTAGAGATTGGCGAATTGATTCTAACGAAGTGGAATTCGTTTAGAATTTCAGGAAAACTTCGGTTCTGAATGAAGTCGAAGTACTTCGGGTGAACGAAGTGTGCTTTTGATTGATAAAATGGCTGCGAGCACATGGCGTTTAATGGGGCAAAGCACTCTGGGAGGAAGAAGGGCATAGCCTGCATGACATGTGCAGAGATGAAGCCAATCAGAGATCGGCGGGATTCTGTGACGTCACCACACTATAGAAGTCCGGGCGCGACGCTGGGAGCTCATACCGCTCTCACTGTACTGATTAGGGAAGGTGCTGCCGCGACTGCTTGTAATAGCTCTTACTGAAGAACTGATTTTTATACAGCGATTTTTGGGGAGAGTCTCAGCTTGTCTCAGAGACTGCTTCTCTAAACATTCTATTTCTGATTTTGTGGGGTATTGGATCTGAAGTCCATTGTGCGTCCAATGCAGCTGCATATACATTTTAATGCTATCTGCTCACAGCACATTGAATATCCAAGGGGATCTAAGCCTGTTCCTGTTGTATTCATTTAAAGAAACAGCATTTTACAATACAAATACCACTTCATTTTTGGCTGCTCAATTCTTTTGCGCAATTTACATCCAGGGGTTAATTAAGCGTTGTTCTGCTGTTGTGGTCACTAAAAGAAACCGTCTTTTTCACCGCCAAAAAATACATTTTTCCTGTAGCCTAATTCACAAGCGAAGGTTAATTTAAATTTTTTCTCTTGTTGTGTAGCGTAGAAAACACGCCATTGTAACACGCTACAAAGCTAGCAGTTTGTGGTTGCTCAATTGTTTGGCGCAATTTAAAACCAGGGGTTAAAAAAGCGTTGTTTTTTCCCTGTGGTGACAAAAATAAACCGTTTTCACCCCCCAAAAAATACATTTTTCCTTTACCCAAATTAAAAGGGGAAAGGGAAAATTAAAATTTTATTCTCTTTTTTTTTTTTTTTTTAAAAACCCCATTGAAACCCAAAACCGTTAAAAAGCTCGTAGTTTTTGTTTGTCAATTTTTTGGGGCGCAAAAAAAATCCGGGGGTTAATTAAGGGTTTTTTTCTGCTGGGTGCCCAAAAAAAAACCGTTTTTCCCACCTCCCAAAAAATACATTTTTCCGGAGTTTAATTCACAAGCAAAGGGTTTAAATTTAAAAAATTTTTCTTTTTGTGTAGCATAAAAAAACCCGCCATTGTAACACACAACAAAGCTCGTATTTTTTGGTTGTAAATTGTTTGGCGAAATTTTACACCCGGGGGTTTTAAATTTAAAGGGCGTTGTTCTGCATTTGTACTCATAAAAAAAAATTTTTGGTTTTTTTAAACCGCCACAAAAGGGAAATTTCCCTTTTAGAAAAATTTTCATACCAAAGGTTTAAATTAAGCCTGTTTGTGCTTTTATATTCATTTAAAATACACAGATTTTTTTAAACGGACAAAACAATTTAAATTTTTTCCCTTCCCCCAAATTTGTGGAGCGAAAATTTAAATCCAAGGGTTACCCAAGCTTTTAGGGGGTTCATTTGAAGTAAAAATACGGGGTGTGTATTTATCATATACGTATTTTCATCAAACAGTGTTTTAAACATTTAAACCCCCCAAAAGTCAGACAGAGGGGTGGCGGGGCCTTCCCCTGCGAGGGGCAGGGGCAAAAAATTCCGGGCCCCGTTGAGCACAACAAGGGGAGGCAGCGGGGGTCACTCGGGAAGCCACAACTGGCGTCACTAGCGGCCGTTGTATAGAAACCCAAGGGTTCTTGATTGGTTGATAGGTCATCCACTTCCCCCCCAGAGGGAATCTGAAAAACCCCCACCAAGGTCGGTGGGAAAGTCAAAAAACCCCTTAGTTGGATGGCCCGGGAGGGGCAGCGGCCCTCACCCTCCTCCCCCCGCCTCTGTCCCTCCGTTCCCTCAGCCAGAGATCTACTATGTGGGTCTGGGCCAGCGCCATATTATAGCAGGATGAACAATTGAGGGGGAGTCGCGCTATTGGCAGCGAAGAAAGGGGGGCCAAATTCCCTGCTTTTGCAGTGGTGGAAAGTATAGATGGGGAGGTGGCATGGGGGTATTTGTGAGGGTCAGCCTCTGCTACCAAGACCCGGGATGGGACGCAGTGACAGAAAACAAATAGATGATGATGTCCGACCCCATTGAAGCCGGGTTAGGCAAAGGGGTTCATCATCGTCAGGAGAAAAGGGCGTCAGTTGCGGTCAGGCAGGGCGCAGCCGCAAGTGGGTAGTGTGGTCGTGAGTAGCAGGGCAGGCCCGTTTTTGAGGGGGGAGCCAAGCGGCCCCGGGGGGAAAAAAACCCCCTTCGCGGCCCAAGAAAATACGGCAAGAGGCCCGCGAGGCAGCGGCGGTGTATCACTCATCGGGGCGTTTGGGCCCAAAAACCCTACTCGGCGGGTGGGGATTTTTTTGCAAAAATACGGAGGGAACGATTTTTGGGATATTAGAATCTGTGGGCAGAAAGTGAACGTGGCCAGGGGGCAAAAGTTGGGACCACGGCCTGCGTCAAACATGCAGTTCACCAGCGGGGGCCCGGGAGAAACGTGGTTTAAGTGGGGTCAATCCTGCCCCTGAAACAATGCAGCAGCCGCCCCGGGCCCTTTTGCCATTGCAGCCCTCAAGGCTCCACCACCTGTGCAGAAGGGAGCTATTTCTCTTTGACATCGTCTCCCAGTCCAGATGCTCCTGGCCCTCGCTACTCTCATGGCGCCAGCAGTCGTTCAGCGAGGCCCGATTGCAAAGAGACAACAGTATGCGTCCAACCATCCTAAGGTGCAGCAGCTGACCGTGCTCCTGCCCAAAGTTTTTTGGTACTTGCAGTCCCTCCCTTTCCAAATGGGGGGAAACTCTGCAACCGTTCAGAGAACTAATGGCTTGTGCCGAGCCGAGATGGAGAGTTCCAAGGCCGTAATTTCTTTTCCAAAATGGCAATACCAGCACTTCATAAATATGTAGAACAGAAGGTGGGCCAGTCCTTGAGCTTAACGGTTTGTTCCAAGGTGCACGGCCAGCGCGGATGTCTGGAGCTGTAACTACGGTCAGGGGCCAGTACATGTCCTTTACGGCCCCACGGGAGAATGTGCTTCCTGCCCAGGCACACCAACAATTGGACAGAGACGGCGCTTCTCCTCCACGTTGTTCAAACTGCGCTCCCGCGCCAATGTCCTCCTCCTCTCCACCACCAAACCCTCCCCAGCCTCCACAAGTACTGCTCCATCATACCACATGTGTAGGGTATAGCGGTGTCACGCAGTTCTACACCTGGCTGGCCTCGGCAAACGAAGTCACACAGGGGAGGAACTGCTCCGTGTCATGAAGCAAGAAATCGATGTGTGGCTTTCTACGCGCCAACTGCAAATCGGAACCATGGTGACGGACAATGGGAGTAACATGGTGTCCGCGCTGCACCGAGGAGGGATGGTCCATGCGCCTGCATGGCGCCACGTGTTCAATCTGGTTGTGAAAAGGTTCTGAAGTCTTCCACCGATCTTCAGAAGATTCTGAAATGGCCAGGAAACTGTGCATGCACTTCATCCTTCCCTACAAAGCCAGGAACACCCTCCTCGAGTTGCAGCGGCAGAAAGGGCCTCCCCCAACACACTCTGATATGCGATGTTTCCACCCGTTGGAATTCCAGCCTGCACATGTTGGACCGACTGTATGAACAGAGAAAGGCATTTAACGATTTTTTGATGATCCAGGCGGACAGGAGTAACTCCCCTGTGTAACTTTGATGTCAGCCAGTGGCAGCTCATGCGTTGACACCTGCCATTTGTTGAGGCCATTCGAGGAGGCCACGTTATTTGTCAGTCGCCAGGACTAGGGGATGAATAACGTCTTTTCCACTGTTTCATGTCCTGGAACAGATGCTGAAAAATCTGTCTGGGCAGGGGACTGAGACGGGGCGACTACATCTCACGGCCACATGAGTCCGGTGGGGGACTGAAATGGAAGAGGAGGAGGAGGACATTGGAGCAGAAGCATTGTCTAGTGAAATGAGTGGATTTTCTACCCAGGTGACAAGAGAGGAGGAGCAGCTGGAGGAGGTAGATGGAGATGAGGAAGAAGAGGCAGATGACCCGCAAGCACCGTGGCAGTATACAGTGGAGATGGAGGCAGGGAGCCCTCGGAGTCATTGTGCAGATGGCCCGCAGCATGCTGTTTTGCCTGTATAGTGCCCGCCGAATAGTCACCATCCGGCAGAGGGATGACTTCTGCCTCTCCACCCTATTGGACCCTCGCTACCGGTCCAAAATGGGAGCCTTTTTCCCAGCTATTGAGAGGGAGGAAAAAACTCAAATACTATAGGGAAATCCTCCGTAGTCAGTTGGCCGCTGCCTATGTGCGGCATCGTCCCTCCTGAAAAGGTCTGACCGGGGGGGTTTTTCAGCGCTCACGTACTACTGCCGCGGCTGCTGGGGGAAGGGGCGGAGGTCGGAGCAGTACCAGCTCCATCAGCAGCAACCCAAGTCTGGAGTCACTGATGAGCAGCTCACTTCACCCGGGCCCAGTGAGGAGGGCAGTCGCTTTCGCGCAGCAGCAGCATGAGGACCTGGAGCAGACCCTGAAACCAAAAGGTGGTGACCTACTTGGACAGCACTCTGCCACCCCAGTTAGAAGATACCCCTGGACTACTGGGCAGCCCAAAATGGATGTTGGCCGCCACGTGCCGAGTTTGCAGTGGAGAACTGTCCTGCCGGCCAGTAGTGTGGCATCAGAGCGGGTTCGGCGGGGGGGGCCATCGTTCCCCCAAGGAAAACCGCTTGTCCATGGAAATGTGGAAGACAAACCCCTTTGTCAAGATGAACGGGCGTGGAACGGCCAGGATTTCCACACCCAATCCTTTGGGCGTCAGACTAATCACCTTTACGCCTCCCCCAAACTGTAGAAATGAGTCGGGGGTTTTCAAAAACCTCCTCAGCCATATTCTGATGCCCCACCCCCTATGCCACACATCTCTGACTTTTCCCCCATCTGCCACAACCATCTTTACCGGGGGACGGCATTGAAACCCCACCTCCCCACTCGGTCATTGTCCACTGTCTGACCTCTGCTGCTGTTGTTGCTGGTCCCGCATCCACACTTGTCATTGTGCCACTCCTGCCCTCATGCGTTGCTCCTGCCCCGTCACCTCCATCTCTGTCTTGTGCTTCAAGATGATTAAATCAGGTGTGGATATCTATTTTTGTTCACTCCTTTCCTTTAAAATGCCTCCCCCGAATTATATTATTAATTGCCCCGGACCAGAGCTCGAGAAAAACGACACACCTTCCGTTTCGGACATGAATCTAATTTTAATCACAGAAAATTACTTCCCAAATAGAACTTTTAATCACGACTTTTCCCATCACCACATAAAGGGTTTAAATTTGGCGGTCGCTAAAACAATTTTTAATTTCATTCGTAGAAGCATTAGCTGATATATACATTCGAAGTCTCCTTATTTTTGGGGGGGGAGGAAGTTCTTGATTTTCTTCCTAAAGGCAATGCACTGTCTCAAGGAAACTGTGTGAGAGAAATTGATATTTCGAAAGGATGTATAGCAGAAAAAGCATTAACAAACATCTGATGGTAAAAGAATATAATGTTTAAACAGATTCTGATTTTTTTCCCCTTAAAATTTTACAACTTGACAGCCCCCCTAAAAACATCAAAATCGTTCTAACCTCCCCCCTAGAGCGGGAATGTGATTGAGCCCCCCTAAACGAACAATTTTATAGACAGAGGGTGAACAGGGGGAGTGGGGTTGAACCCACTGCCCCACTGTCAGGCTTCTCCAAGGGGCGTAACCAACAACGCCGGCCTCCCCCAAGCCTTTGATGGAAAGGATGAAATTTGACCAGTTTCCCAGGTGCCCCCTCAGGTATCCCGGCAGAGGCACAAGGGATTGTTTACAATTCATAACCCTCATGTTCTGGGGAGTCATGATGGAGGGGGCGTTAATTTTTTCAGCTATCCCTTGTAAGGCATCTCGGGTGTAATTATAAAACCTCTGTTGATTATAATAGATGTATTTTACCCAGTTCATATCTTGTTGATTTTTTCTGGGGGAGTGATTCAAACCCTTGACCTGGTCCCTAGCTTTGAATTCATCAGGCCCCCCCTTTTGTTGCCCCTCTTGCTTTTTTTTTTTTCACACATCCGATAGAAACAATGAAAGGATAAGGGAAAATTTTCATGAGACTTATTGGTCCTAGTCACTTTCTGCAGGTGAAGCAACCCCCAGGGGGGGTTTCCTTCAATTTCATTTTGGGCTCCAGGTCCGAGGGTTTCTGCACCCACACAAAGTCACCAGGATGTATTTGACAAGTCGGTCTGGAAAGGAGGAGAACACTATGACATGCATTAGTTTCTTTCATTACACGATTTATAACATTTTTTAAAAGGCTATCATTCCCTCACTAAACTCTGTTTGTGAAATCCCTTTAATCTGGGGGGGCCTGAGAATACTACTCCGAGGTGTGACCAGGGGGGGGCTAACTGGGGGTATTTCGACAGAATGAATGTAATGGGTAGGGTCTCGGGCCCGGGAAAGATGTTTCTTTGTTATTCGGGATGGTAGGGAGTGTGCGGCCCAGTCAGTCTACATTTTCCAAAAGCCTGTTACTTCGCTGGGGCAGGTCCTTTATAGATTCAAAAACCCCAGGGACCCCCAAACTGCATTCAATCAGTCAAAAGTTTCTTCACTGTGATTCTGGGAGTCATGTTGGAAAAGGGTAACTTCCCGGCCCCCGAAACAACCCCCATACTTTTTACTTTCCACCCTCTTGGTAATTCAATGTGTTCAGTCTGATCCGCTGGGAGGATAAGTGTTTACCAAATACTTCCTTGGGGTTGGCATCATCCCCCTTTACAAGATTGCATATTTTCCCAAATTCTACATGGCTCTTGCGTGGGGAAAAGAAATCTGGGTGAGGGATATCTTTTTGATTGAAGAAATCATTTTGTTATTCCCGTGGGTATTCATGAGCCCATTGTACCAGCTGGATAAAATGCCATGGGAAACAAAATCTATTTTCTTTTTTCCCCAGAATCCCTCTTGGTGTATCCTGCTCCCAATTTTTTCCCCATTTCCTTTTCCTTTGGGCATGTTCAGGTTGTTTTGAGTTGACTCAACAGGGTTTAAAATCTGGATTCAATGCATCTTGTCCTTGGTTTTTCTCTTCTTTTTCCTTCCCATTCTTTTCTTTTTCTTTTTTCTTACCTTCTTCTTTCTTCTTTTTTCTTCTCCTTTTTCCAAATTTTTCTTTCCTTCTTTTCACCTTCTCCTTCTTTTTATCACATTTTCCTTCTTTTTCTTTCATTCTTTCTTTCTTCTCACATTTTTTCCCTTTTTTTCTTCTCACATTCTCTTTATTTTTTCTCTCTCGGTCCAAAATACACCACTTGCTTCCCCTCGAATCTCTGGGAAGAGAGTGGGCCCCTTTTCAGCCGTTCTCTGTAGGTGCCTTCTACTTCCCCTGTCTTATTTTTCAATTTCTTTTAGTCTTCAAAAAGGCCACTTTGGGTGGGAATTGGGGAGCGCATCAAGTCTGAAATTTTTCAAAGTGGAGGTTTCCCGCACAAAGGGAAGGGAGATAAGTAAATTTATCTCATTATTGAAAAAATTTGTAAAAAAAAATAAACGAAAAAGCAGGAAGACAAAAATATATGGGTACCTTAGCCTAAAGTACCAAATCCAAAAAATTTTGGAGGACACCGCTGACGGTTTCGGGCTATGATGTAATGCCCTTAGTCATGCGATACTGACACATAGTATACAGCTGATATTTAATAAAAAAATAAGGGAAAACAATTTTAAACCACCCTAGCTAGACAAAGTGTCATTACCAAATCTGGCTGTGCGCCGTTCTCCAAACGACAGGTCCGGGAAACCCGGAAGCTGCCTCATGTCAAGCTGCGCAGGGGCCCACCCTGGGGCAACTGGGGGGCAGAAGGGGAGGGCATGCGCACCAGGGTAAATGTCGGCCGGGGATATAAGTAACATAGAATACAGAAAAAAAAATGCACAAAGTAAAAAATAAAATCAAAATACAAAATGTTGGTAAGAAACCTGGAAATAACAAAGGCAGACATAATAATGTGCCTGGTATGATGGTAATATTAAATTATCATGCGATGTCACATCTTAGAATAGTATCAATGCACGAATACAGCTGCAGCATCTTAATGTTTGATTAAACAAAGCAAAGTTATCTATGTACATCTTATATAGATGTTATAATAAACAATATGTGGAGCAATGTGTGAGAATATATGATACCGGATTACTGGAGGATTTTAGTAATTATAAAGGGATTTCCTTTTTATATTGAGGCCATTGGGAGCTGAAGTGTTAAGTGTTATTATCCAGTATGCCTCTCTATTTCTCAGTTTTCGTACTGTATCCGCTCCTCTAACAGATCTCGATATTTTTTCAATGGCTGTGATAGTTAATGTACTGTAATCTGCACCATGTTGGTGAATGAAGTGCTTTGAGAGACCTGATTTGTTTCTATCTGAATGAGATGAAATATCATTTACATGTTCTAAGAACCTGATCTTCAATTTTCGTACCGTACTGCCTACGTATTGTACATTGCAACTAGTGCATGTTGCTAAATAAACTACGTTTTGTGAATTGCAATTGAGAAATTGTTTTATAGAGAATTTGAGTGTTTGCGTATTACTGCAACTCCTTGCTTATCGGTCTCCCTCTCTGCAAACTCTCCCCTCTCCAATCTGTCCAGAATGCAGCAGCCAGGCTTGTCTTTCTCTCCAGCCGCTATACTGATGCCTCTACCCTGTGTCATCTAATACAAATATCAGTGGCACACTAAAAACTAAGTAGAACATCAAGGTGTATAGGAATATTGGAAATGCATTACTGCTAAGGAAAATATGAAAAACCTGGGACTCTTAGTTTACAGTTTTTGATCAAAGATTGTATTAAGCTCACCTCCCAATAGCGTCAAGGGGATCCCAGTACAGGTGAGTCCCTAACACTAAACATGTTACCTCACTAGGAGTCCATTCAGACTACAACATCTCAGGGAGTGGTAGGAACCTGCTACTGAATTATCCTGCACCAGTTTAAAAGAGGTAGCCGGAGTGCAGCAAGCCAATGAGGTTGCCATTCCTCAAATAGACTTCAAAAATCAATTAAGCTGTGCACATCCATATATTTTGAAAAACGTAAGCATAGGTGCACACTGAAAAGGCAATAGCATACATCTAATACAAATATCAGTGGCACACTAAAAACTAAGTAGAACATCAAGGTATATAGGAATATTGGAAATGCATTACTGCTAAGGAAAATATGAAAAACCTGGGACTCTTAGTTTACAGTTTTTGATCAAAGATTGTATTAAGCTCACCTCCCAATAGCGTCAAGGGGATCCCAGTACAGGTGAGTCCCTAACATGTCTAGTGAGGTAACATGTTTAGTGTTAGGGACTCACCTGTACTGGGATCCCCTTGACGCTATTGGGGGTGAGTTTAAATTTACAATCTTTGATCAAAAATTGTAAACTAAGAGTCCCAGGTTTTCATTTTTTTCCTTCGCAGAAAATGCATTTCCAATATTCCTATATACCTTGATGTTCTACTTATTTTTAGTGTGCCACTGATTTTTTGTATTAGATGTATGCTAGTGCCTTTTCAGTGCGCACCTATGCTTACGTTTTTCAAAATATATGGATGTGCACAGCTTAATTGATTTTTGAAGTCTACCCTGTGCCAGTCACTGCACTGGTTGCCCATCTAGTGCATCCAGTGCCCATCCAGGACTCCTAGTGAGGTAACATGTTTAGAGTTAGGGACTCACCTGTACTGGGATCCCCTTGACGCTATTGGGAGGTGAGCTTAATACAATCTTTGATCAAAAACTGTAAACTAAGAGTCCCAGGTTTTTCATATTTTCCTTAGCAGTAATGTATTTCCAATATTCCTATATACCTTGATGTTCTACTTAGTTTTTAGTGTGCCACTGTATTTGTTTTAAAGATGTATGCTATTGCCTTTTCAGTGCGCACCTATGCTTACGTTTTTCAAAATATATGGATGTGCACAGCTTAATTGATTTTTGAAGTCTACCCTGTGTCAGTCACTGCACTGGTTGCCCATCCAGTACAGGATACAGTATAAACCCCAGAAATCTCACCAAAAAGCTCTCCACAGCGCTGCTCCTCCAAAAATATCCTCCCTTTTTCTCTGTCTACCCCCTTCCCGTGCTCTCCGCTCTGCTGATGATACAGATTACATTCCTCAATCATCCGAACCTCCATGCCCGCCTACAAGATTTCACACTTTGGGGCACCAATTCTCTGGAATATGCTACCGCGGGCGATCAGGCACATTCACAACCCTCACAGTTTTAAGGGCCCTGAAAATACCATCTTCTCGGTCTGGCCCACCAGATCCTAACTGCTATCACAACATTTGTCACTCCCTACACTAGGGCACTCACAGGCACTTATCTGTATATTAGAGTACAGTCGGGGTGGGCAGGTTCATCCATTTTTCATTTTAAAACCCCCCTTTTTATGAAACATGGCCGACCATTGAAAAACTTGGCACTTCTTACGTATGTTTCCCCCATAACCCTAATAGATGTTCTGGGGGGGGGACCGCGGGCACGCTGCCCCTGCGGCCGTTTCCCTGCCTGCCAGGACCGCGGGCGCGGGCATTGCGGTTCACCCGCGGCCACCCTCGTCCCCACGCCGTTGCTTACTGGCCCCGCTCCGAGTAACGGGGGCCCTGTCTGTCCGCCGTCGTGCGCATGCGCGCCCCCTAGCGCCGCGCACCACGGCTGGTTTAAATTTAAAGGGCCATTTGCCCCGGGTTTATTGGGCTTATTGCCGGGCGCTGGTCCTATATAATGTATCCGCCCCCGGCACCTGTTGCCAGATTGTTGGTGTGCTTAGTGAGAGTTTGGAGTGTCCTTGTGTCCGTATTGCTTAACCGTGTACCAGTCCGTTCCGCTACTTTTTCCTGACCTTGCCTGTTTGCCGCCTGCCCTGACGTCTGCCTTCTCTGACCACGAACCTCTGCCGCCTGCCCTGACCTTCTGCCTGTTCCTGACTACGCCTCTGGATTACGACTCTGTACCACGCAGTACCGCGCCGCCACCTGCAGCAAGTCACGTCAGGGGTAAACGACCTGGTAGCCTCACGCCGCAGCAAGTCCATCCCGCTTTGCGGCGGGCTCTGGTGAAAACCGGGGGCTACTTAGATCCTTTCCCTGGCTTTGGCTTAACTACCATCGCTTGCGGTGGTCCAGCGGATCCACCGAACCGTCACAGTACAATCTGGCCATGGATTCCGCCAGGGTACCTCTGCCCGAACTCCGGGACGTTACGACGGCCGTCGCCCAGCTGAGTCAGCGCATCGACCAGCTCGCTGCCATGATTGCAAAAACCCTTTGCGGCTCGCCTACCTCCGCCTGCGGCCGCTGCCGTCCCACCTGCACCAGTTGCTCCTGCGGGCCGCTGCTCCCCCTGCTATGCACCTGGACCTTCTCTGCATCTGCCGCTCCCCCCGCCCCGCTATGATGGAGACCCCAAGAAGTGCAGAGGTTTCATCAGTCAGTGTTCTATACACATCGAGATGCTGGGACATCAATTTCCCACTGAGCGGGCTAAAGTCGCCTTTATTATTAGCCATGCACTGGTGTCTCAGTACCGGCTTCCAGTGACCCCCCTGCAGAAACCCTTGTTCGTGTCCTCCGTCAGTGGCGAATGCCTCAAGGATGCCATTCGGTTCTGCACTGCGCCCCTCATCTTGCAGATTGGGGCGTTACATCAGGAATCTATGAAGTTTTTCGTACTGCCTCGATCCTCTTCTGAGATCCTCCTGGGCCTCCCCTGGTTGCAAGAGCATGCTCCGACCCTAAATTTGGGAACACAGGCGAGATTCTTCGTTGGGGGCCCGGGCCCTGTCACTTACGATGCCTTCGGCGTCCGCCCGCTCCTTCAGATTGCCGTTACCAAACCTACGAAGTCTCTGCCAGGTCTGCCTGCTCCTTACCAGGACTATGCTGATGTTTTCTCCGAAAAACAGGCCGAATCTTTGCCTCCGCACCGGCCCTTCGATTGCCCTATTGATCTGCAGTCTGGGACTACTCCTCCTCGAGGCAGAGTTTACCCGCTTTCCGTCCCGGAGACAAAGGCTATGACCGACTATATCCAAGAGAACCTACCAAAGGCTTCATACGCAAGTCATCATCACCTGCGGGAGCCGATTCTTCTTCGTCGGGGAAGAAAGTTTGGGCCCCTTCGGCCCTGTATCGATTACCGTGGCCTGAACAAAATTACAGTCAAGAATCGGTACCCCCTACCTTTGATCTCCGAGCTTTTTGACCGCCTACGTGGCGCAAAAATCTTTTCTAAATTGGATCTCCGTGGAGCCTACAATCTGATTCGCATACGAGAGGGTGACGAGTGGAAAACAGCCTTTAACACCCGTGATGGCCATTTCGAGTATCTTGTCATGCCATTTGGTCCTCTGTAACGCTCCGGGTGTTTTCCAAAACTTTTTGAATGAGATCTTCCGGGACCTTTTTTACGGGTTTTTTGTTTTTTGTCCCATCTGGATGAATCTCACTATTCTCCAGACCTGGAGACCCACCGTCACCAACGTCCGCCATGCTCAGACGTTCCGGGTCACCAACTTATGCAAGTGGAGAAGTGTCCCCCTTTTAAGCCCTCACTGCCCTTTTTAGGTACATCGTGGGCGATTCAAGGGCTACTGGACCCCACAAGCTTTTCGCATCCTTTCAAAGCCTCGTTCCCCGGGGGTGCCCTCGGGCCATTCACGTTTGTAGGGCTTGCGAACATAAGGCAATTTATCTCTTAATTCTCATCTCTGGGTTGCACCCTTGGGTTTCCCTCACCAAGAAGAGGCGACCCCAAATCCTGGCCTCCGAGCTAGAGGCTTCAAACGTCCCGAAAGCCCATTTGTTTGGGCCCTGTTCTCTCCGTCCGACCCCAGCGCCTTTGTCTTAGAAGTCGACGCCTCCTCAGTTGGGGCCCCGGGGCCGTTCTTCTTCAGAAGACCTCCTCGGGAAGTTGCCCCAAAATTGTGGGTTTTCTCCAAGACCTTCCACCCCAGCTGAGCGCAACTAACATGGGACCGGAACTCCTGCTATAAAATTGGCCCTAGAAAATTGCGTCACCTCTGAGGGCTCTCAACCCCCCCTCAATTACCGGATCACAAGAACCTTCTCTATCTGCCCAAAAGCCCCCCCGCTTGAATCCCGCGACAACCAGGTGGCGCTTTTCTTCGCTTGTTTTAATTTCTTTCCTACACTTTCCGACCGGTGAAAAAAACGTCAGGGCAGACGCTCTCTCCCCAATCCTCTTTACGGTAGGCTTGGAGCCGCCCCTACAGCACATTATTCCCCCGGAACGGCTTCTTGCGCTGCTCCCCCGTGACTTCTACAGTACCCCAGGAAGACCCACGCCGCCTCTTTGCCTCAAACCTTAAATGGGAAATTCGTCCCAAACCGGGCCATCCTGGGATTTCCCAACCGTACAACCATCCCCCAATAACTACTGGTGGCCCACTCTCATGCAGACGTTCGGGCTTGTCCCCTGCCTTGCCTCTTGTGCTCCCAACAAGTCCCCCGCCTCGACCCGCGGGTCTACTTCTGCCTCTCCCTTGCCTGAAAGCCGTTGGGCCCCCTATGCTATGCCCTTTTTCCCCGACCTGCCGGGCCTCATCCGAAACCACGGTCATTTGGTAGTGGTGACAGGTTTCCAGATGGCTCATTTTGTGCCCTTGCCCGGGTACCCTCGTCACCCCAGCAGCCCAGCTCTTCTCCACCATATCCCCCCTTTCGGTTACATGGTCCCCTCGCACTCACCTCTGATAGGGAGTCCAGTTTGTGTCAAGTTCCGGCGGCCTGTGTACTCAGTTACGGGCCACGGGGGGTTGTCTTCGTACCACCCCAGACCAACGGGCAGTGGGGAGGGTCAACCAATCTTAGCGCTTACTCGACATTTTGTGTCCCCGGCAAACATTGTCTGACCTTCTCCCCTGGCGGGAATTCCCTACAATTCCCTAACTCGGAGTCTGCTAAAGCCCCCCCCTTTTTTATTGTTTTGTACACCCCGCCCCCCACCCCCCCCTTTGCCGTTTCGGTCACTTCCTGCCGTGGCCTCCCCAAATACAGCTCAATCTCTCTGGCAGTCCTCGTCCAGGCCCTGCTTCGGCTTCCCCCCTCTAGGTTTTACCGATAGTACCAGACCTCCCCCCTTATTTAAGCCTGTGATAGGTTTGCATCGGCCCAGATACATTCTTTAAGGGTTTCCCACCCCAAGTTGGCCCTAAATATTTGGGCCCTTTTGGTACTGCGCCGCTTTAAACCCGTTCCACAACTCCCTTGCCTCCCACTCCCGTGTCCCGAACGCCTTCCATGCTCTCTCCTCAAGCCTGTGGTGCTGAATCGCTTCTCCCAAATCTGTCTCGCCCTCCTCCTGGGCCGACCCCGGATACATCTTTGGGCAAGGGGGTGCTGGCACGAAGACTGGGGGAAGCGGTTTTCTTTCTCATCGACTGGAAGGGGTTTGGGCCAGAGGAGCTTTCGGGGAGCCGGAAGCAATCTGTCCTCCAGACCCTGGCCTAGGTTCAAAAAAAGGGGGTGAAACCAAGGGGGGGGGGGGGGTTACTGTCCCCTGGCGGCCGCGGGCCACCGCTGCCCCTGCGGCCGTTTCCCCTGCCTGCCAGGGCCGCGGCGCGGGCATTGCGGTCACCGCGGCCACCCTCTCCCCACCCGGCTGCTTACCTGCCCCCCGCTCCGTGAACGCGCTCCTGTCTGTCCCGCCGCGTGGCATGCGCCCCCCTAGCGCGCCGCCGACGGCTGTTTAAATTTAAGGGCCAGTGTCCCGTTTAAAGGCTATTGCCGGCGCTGGTCCTATATAAGATTCCGCCCCCGGCCCTTTTGCCAGATTGGTTGGTGTCTTAGTGAGAGTTTGGAGGTCCTGTGTCCGTATTGCTTAACCCCTTGTACCAGTCCGGGTTTTCCCCTACTTTCCTGACTTGCCTGTTTGCCGCCCCCTGACCGTCGCCTGTCTCTGACCACGAACCTCTCCCCTGCCCTGACCTTCCCGCCTGTTCCTGACTACGCCTCTGGATTACGACTCTGTTCCACCATACCCGGCCGCCCCGCAAGCAAGTCACGTCAGGGGTAACGACCTGGTGCCTCACGCCGCAGCAAGTCCATCCCGCTTTGCGGGGGGCTTTGGTGAAAACCGGGGGCTACTTAGACTCCGTTCCCTGGCGTGGCTTAACTACCATCGCTTGCGGTGGTCCAGCGGATCCACCGAACCGTCACAATAGATTGTAAGCTCTCACGAGCAGGGCCCTCACACCTTGTGTCTCATTTGTAAGTACTTTTAATGTGTAATGACTGTATGTTTACCCTTGAATTTTTAAAGTGCTGCGGAATATGTTGGCGCTATATAAATAAAGATTATTATTATTATTATTATTGGTGAATTCTTTGCTTGGTAGAGCAAATTGACATGTACGACATTGGCGCAGGCCACATTTGAAAAAACCTATGCTGCTTAGCCATTTTAGGCTTTTTTTGCATAACTCCTTTAGTTTGACGTAAGGAGATTGCCTATGGTGGTGGCTCTACGAGAGACCACTCTGCATCCCTGTGATAATATGGAATCCAACGTGTTATCTTCTTGTAGCATAGGTAAATACTTGAGTATAATTCGTTTAATGTCCTGTGACGTACTCACATTCGTTCGGCCGCCATCTTGGCTCGGCCCAGGGGTTCTTCAGCTCTGGGATCGCCGGCGTCTGCGGAATGGCACTCAGACACCAGGTTCCAGTTTACATTGGCCTTAGCCAGCTTTATTGAGGCACATGCAAACAAATAATACAAACAAAAACCTCAGGCCGTCTGGCCACTGACTAAACAAATTAGTCCCTCTCTATATGCGGTCTGGACCTAGCGTCCAGTACCACTAATGCATCTACGATCTCACCCACTGGTGTAGGCTTCCCACAGCCTCTTGGGGGCCAGAACTCTCTCCTAAGCTTTGCTGCTCCACACTGCAGGTAGCAGACCACGCCCCCAGATAACCCAGAGTACCAGGCTTTTATAGGCCTGGTAAATCCCGGAACTGGAACGTGGGAACATGGGAAAAAGCCACCCACCCAACTGCAGCTGTTCGGGAAACCACCCCATAATGGCTGGACATCAGCCATACTACCTATGAGTGTCAGCAACCTAATGTTCCTGACCGACAACACCTGGCTTTCCCCACCGAGACCATGCCCTCGGTGGCACATTTCTACCAGGTCCCCTAACGTACGGCATCTAGTGGCAGCACCATGCGACCGCCTAAGGTCGCCCGGCCACATATCCCCCCCCATTGATAAAGGCCGTAGGCATTGATCACCCTGTACAACCCTTCCTCCAGGGTCAAAGCTCCTACACAGGGCCAACGTCTTCTCTACATTTTCAGGGGCGGAGACAACATCGCTTACATACAGATCATCCCATGCACTCACCCTACAATGGGCAAAAAAGTCATAGCAACTTTTCATAGGTGGCACCATGCATACCTGCTCTGGGAAAATTGAAGTCACCATCTTCAGCTGGCATGCTTGACCTTCACAGAGCTACTGCTGACAAACCCCAGTACCAGTGTTATCATAATTTGTAGCTTTCTCCCGCACACAGACTAAGCTTAGTATTGTGCTACTGGGCAGTTTCTCCCCTCTTTTTGGGTCCATATAAGCAGGAGACCTTTGGTTGGATCCAGCAACACCACTAACTTCACTAGAGGTAGTAATGACATCACCCCTCTCAGGGTCACTATCCACCATTGCTCCTAGGGGCGCACCTGAGCCCCAACCTGCTACCCTCTGTGACGCGGATTACCATAAAAACCACAAATTTGCTTCCATCCCGAAGGGCCCCTGGTCCTCAACTGACAACTTCCGCTACCCCAGGACTACTGTGCCCCCATAACATGCATGCTAATTGCAGGGTTCTCACTGCCAACCTTGACAACGACTACATTACCTGGCGTTTCATTAATACCAGAGGACACATTCCCCTGTTCACACCTCTGCTTACTGGCTCTGTTGCAGCAGACCTTCTACAGCAATGTGAGGTGATGTTTCCTGCACATCCCCTGTAACCGTCTCAAAGGGAGAACTTTCAACCTCTTTCAGGGTCATTCCTATATCTTGCTCATCATCACCTTCCCACCATGGTCTGGAGTCAATAGCAGACACATTATAAACGGATATCTGCCCTAAAAGACGGTCAACCTGCTTATGGTTCTCCAACTCATACACCAAATGGCTGTATCACTTTGGGGCCCCACTCCATCACGTGGTTTAACCTCAGTAGGTGCAACAGACATCTGGCTGCTGAGGGCCCCACCTGTAGGTCGCCAAAATATCACCAGACCAACCACCTCTGTGATCCTGGTAATGTTTGTCCTCCATAACTTTTAGGAAATGTATTAGCCGTCTCAAAAGCAGGCACTTCCTTACCATCTGAGGACTCAATTACTCTCACCTGCCCCTCACTGGGCCCCCTGAGAAAACCCCTCTTCTTTTCTGGGTCTAGCGGCTCACATTTTCCATTACTACAGTCACTGCAGTCTTTGGGACCACTGCAGTAAAAGCTACTGGAAATACAGCCACCATTGGAGCCAGTGAACTCAGCTGCACTACAGGTCCCAGCATGCCTGTTCTCTTCATTCCCTGCAGGGTCACAATTTGGATTTCCATCACAAAGTCCACCTCTGGATAAACCCCGCTCAGGGCTGCACCAAAATCTTTCTTGGCAAAACGTTTTTTTGCACAAGGGTTTTTCCCTCATTCCCATCTGCATAATCAACATCCTCCTTACTTTGTAGCACTGACACATCACAGTGTCCGTTCCCATACTGCAACTGAGACTCTTCACAGAGTGTTTTTTCCCCTTGGTAAATACCCAGCACATTCACACTCATAGTCTCCTCATACATAGCAACAGAGCCCTCATTTCCAGGGTCTGACTTCCCCCTTCCAGGGTCTGACTTCCCCCTTCCAGGTAATGCACCAGCCGTGTTCACACCAGCGCTACTGGCGACCATATCAGCTCCGCGGGAAACTGCATTGCCAGCACAACTCTCAGGACTGCAATCAATCCCCAGACACCCCGCTACCTCTCGCATTGTGCTAGTACCAGCCATAACCTCTAGGGACAGACCTTCAACTTGCACGTTACCATCCCGTGCACACAGTGCGCTGGAGTCATGGGTACACACATTTACTGACTGGCCTCCAGACACTTGACACACCGCTGCCTGGCACACAAACTCATACGTTTTTTCAGCAGGAGATGCAGAGGGAACCTGGTTGCTACCGGCAACCGCAGTAGATCCACCTAAAACTGTAGTGGTAGCAAATTTCTCCAGATGGTCATCCACCAAAAAAACCCCACATCCTCTGCACTGTTAACCCCGATCTCTAGGGGCATACTTGAGCCTGTCTGCTCTATAGCTGGGGCTGGGATTTCTGCAGAAGCTAATTCACACTCTGACAACAACAACAAGATTCTGAAGCGCCTCTGCAGCTCCGTGGTGCGGGATGCACAGCAACAAACAGCTTCTTCGCCCGGGATTGATTAAAACTCAGATATTTCCTTCAACACATGTAAAAAGCAGCCATATGTACATATGCCAAAACGCAATGCGCCCGACATTGCGCATTGCGTTTTGGCATTTGTACATTGGCTGCTTTTTACATGTGTTGAAATAAATATATGAGTTTTAATCAATACCGGGCGAAGAAGCTGTTTGTTGCTGTGCATCCCGCACCACGGAGCTGCATAGGCGCTTCAGAATCTTGTTGTTGTTGTTTGCTAACCGCATTTGGGCGGCGGCACGCCCTGGGATTTATCACACTCAAGCGGATCCTCCAGAACAGAGACCATAGCCCTAATCAGGTGAGCCACACAAACTTGTTTTTGTTTGCTAATTCACACTCTGCATTAAAGGAGTTTTTCTCATTACGAGCTTTCAGCCTGTCAGTGGAGCCTGGTAAGTTGAACTGAGGGGCGTGCTAGCTTGTCTGTCCCCTTCGCTCCCTCTCCCCCCTCCCATCAGCACACAGGCAGCTACGTAACTTCTATACAGGGGCGGGGAGGGGGTTGCTGCCAGAGTTCCACCCGTGTGTGCCTGCCTAGGTCTATTGCAGGAGAGGGCTGATCTATGAGTGTAGAGAGGAATGTGAAGTGGTGTGCTAAATAACAGAGCAGAGAGGATGCAAGTGTTCCAATAACCCCTGCTTAGCTTACAAGTCCCCCACATCTCCAGCAACAACAAGGAAGTGTTACTAACTCAGGATGTCTCACTAATACAGGAGAGCATAAAGTATTCACATGCCTGATCTGTTATAGTATTTGTATAGTCACGTTCCAAAAGACATATCATGATTATGTAACAGACAGGGTCACTGCTGTCACATCCATCTGTGTAGAGAGCAGGAGGGAAGCAGGGACACACGGTTAATCCAGGCAGCACGGACACAGATGCAGAGTCCTCCCTCCCCCCCCTGCACTACAGAAGCTTCTTGGCGGGAGGGGCTCTCTGCTCCGACCTGTCTTAAAAGGACTGAGGAGTCAAAAAGCCCGGACGGGCCGTAAGAAAAGGGAAATAAACGGTCGGCTGCTTTGGGAGTTTTGGGGGGAGTGTTGCACTCCTGCAAAACGGGGCTAGCTCAAAATCGTGGACTTTGTAATGAAATATATTGCAAAGTGCTTTTTTTTTTAAAGATTTTTAAATTTAAAAACCCCAATCATTGTAGGGGGAAAACCCCTTTAACTTTAAAAAATAGCCCTGCCAACCCTGTTTCCGGGGGCAGCCCTTTGAGCTGCTTTCCTCTACTTTTTTTAGCTTTTTTTGTGCGGTTCCCCACATTGCAGAAAATTTAATGCAAAACCCCTGTGTCCCCCCAATAACCCCCCTTTTGCCCCAGCTGGGGGAAATAGTATTGGTTACGGGGTACTTTTAAACCCCAATATTACCCATTTTAAATAGGCATCATTCCCTTATTTGTCTTTAAACCTTCGGGGCCCTTTTGAAATTTCCATGTCTCGGGGATCTTCTGGTTGTCGCATATTTGGGCCTCTGCCCTAGCCCAGCCAAGTCCCCCATTTCGATCATGCACAGTACCAAAAAACATCCCCAACCCCCATTTGGAGCATTTCTTCCAGATTTGATGTTGGGCTCGGGTCGGGGATTTTGTTTGCGGGATTTTCCAGGGTCAGCCTGGGGGGGGGCTCCTTTCACCTAAAGCTCCAGGGGGGCACCCGCGCCCCCTCTCTGGCCTCTCCTAAGAGGGCAGTCGGAGCACATTTCCACTTTGTGGCTTCTCCATAAAAGGGCTCCCTCTCCCTGGACAGTGGGGGGCCAGGCTCCTGCGGGATCCAGTTGGTTTCCCCTGGCAAAAAGCGAGCAGGGGAGGCCCTTTAAAAGCAACCCATCTCCCCTGAAGTGGACCCCTTCTTGGATGAACGTTTGGCCTCCTCGCCCCCGGACTTTTCCCCTCATGCACATTTTTCCAACTGTAGGATCCATCACCCACTCATGCTGGTTACGCTTGCCATCTGTCTTTTCCTGCTTTGGGGCTCTGCACCTCCCGATGCGACCCCCTTGTAAATTTTGGTGGTCCACCCTTTTTTTAGGGCTGTGGAAATTTGGGTTTTAGGAAAAGGCTTTTTTTAAACCCCCCATGGTCTCCTTCAACTTTTTTTGGAGTTCTCCTTCTCCTTTTCATGGTTTTTTCAGTCAGGGTGCTCAGAATCCTTTATAGATGCTCAGTGGGCAAGGGGTTCCTCCAAAGGCAAAAAAAAAATTTTCAGGCCGCAACACAGTTTTTAGGGCAGCACAGTCTTATATGCAGGTTTGTCCTCCTCTCTCCAAATTTAGAGCACACGTCTTCACCCCCCCCAAAAAAACTCGTGTTTTTGGGGGTTTCTCCCTTTTGAGCATTGGGTTAAAAATAAGGCTTTGGCCCCTTTTAAAACTTTCTGAGGAGGGCTTTGGCCCCTTGTACCAAATTCAGGCACAACTTGTGCCAAACTGCCCCCAAAATTTGTTGTGCCCCAAATTTTGCCCACGGGATCTCCACCATAGGGGACGTACTCACATTCGTTCGGGGCCCCCATCTTGGCTCGGGGAAAAGGGGGTTCTTCACTCTGGGATTTGCCTTTTCTGCGGGGAAATGGCACTCAGACACCAGGTTCCAGTTTACATTGGCCTCAGCCAGCTTTATTGAGGTACATGCAAACAAATAATACAAACAAAAACCTCAGGCCGTCTGGCCACTGACTAAACAAATTAGTCCCTCTCTATATGCGGTCTGGACCTAGCGTCCAGTACCACTAATGCATCTACGATCTCACCCACTGGTGTAGGCTTCCCTCAGCCTCTTGGGGGCCAGAGCTCTCTCCTCAGCTCTGCTGTTCCACACTGCAGGTAGCAGACCACGCCCCCAGATAACCCAGAGTACCAGGCTTTTATAGGCCTGGTAAATCCCGGAACTGGAACGTGGGGACACGGGAACAGCCACCCACCCACCTGCAGCTGTTCCGGGAAAGCCACCCCATAATGGCTGGACATTAGCCATACTAGCTATGAGTGTCAGCAACCTAAAGTTGCTGACCGACAACACTTGGCTTCCCCCACCGAGACCATGCCCTCGGTGGCACGTTTCTACCAGGTCCCCTAACGTACGCCATCTAGTGGCAGCACCATGCGACCAACTAAGGTCGCCCGGCCACAGTCCTGAAAGTGTTTAGAGTGGTCTGACACTAAGACTGGCTTTTTATTTTGTGACATGTCAGCAGATGCTGTTTTTGGTTGAAGTAATCTGTCCCTATCCATATTTTGAACCTTATATTTTGCACATGATAGTACTCCCTGAGGATAACCTCTCTGTTGTAGTCTTTTGCAGATTGTATCAGCTTCCTGCAAGAAACCTACCTCTTTTGTACAATTTCGCCTTGCACGTATGATCTCACCTACTGGAATAGCTTTCCGTGTGGATTTTGTGTGATAACTATTTAAATGGAGAATAGTATTTCCTGCTTGTTGCTTTCTGTATGTTTTGGTACAAATAGGGTAATTTGGTGTCCCTTCTAATAGTAAATCCAAAAAGCATATGCTTGTAGTATCTGTTGTATAGGTGAAAAAGAGGTTAAATGCATTATTATTCATATAAGAAATGAAGGACGGTACGGCAGATACATCGCCCCTCCAGATGATAAGGAGGTCATCGATGTACCTGCCATACCAGTCCACATGTGTCAAGAAGGGATTTTCTGCATGAAAGATATACAGCCTGCGCCAATGTCGTACATGTCAATTTGCTCTAACAAGCAAAGAATTCACCAATAATACGCAAACACTCAAATTCTCTATAAAACAATTTCTCAATTGCAATTCACAAAACGTAGTTTATTTAGCAACATGCACTAGTTGCAATGTACAATACGTAGGCAGTACGGTACGAAAATTGAAGATCAGGTTCTTTGAACATGTAAATGATATTTCATCTCATTCAGATAGAAACAAATCAGGTCTCTCAAAGCACTTCATTCACCAACATGGTGCAGATTACAGTACATTAACTATCACAGCCATTTGAAAAAATATCGAGATCTGTTAGAGGAGGGGGATACAGTACGAAAAATGAGAAATAGAGCGGCATACTGGATAATAACACTTAACACTTCAGCTCCCAATGCCCTCAACATAAAAAGGGAATCCCTTTATTATTACTAAAATCCTCCAGTAATCCGGTATCATATATTCTCACACATTGCTCCACATATTGTTTATTATAACATCTATATAAGATGTACATAGATAACTTTGCTTTGTTTAATCAAACATTAAATGCTGCAGTGTTTTGTGCATTGAAAACTATTCAAGATGTGACATCGCATGATAATTTAAAATTCCCATCATCCCAGGCACATTATTATGTCTTTCTTTGTTATTTCAGGTTTCTTACCAACATTTTCTATATTGATTTTAACTGTTATTTTGTGCAGCTGTTTTTTTGTATCTTTTTTACTTAGTACCCCCCGACTTTTTAACCGGGGTGGAGCGTGCCCTTTGCCCTCAGTTGCTGGGGGAGTGGGGTCTGGCAGCTTGACATGAGAGTTTCCCGGTTCCAAGCCTGTCGTTCGGAGGAATGGCGGCCCCCGCCAGTTTTGGTAAGTGACATTTTGCTCAGTATTGGTGGTTTACAATTGTTTCCCGGTTTTTTTTTTTATATAAATATCGCTGTATGTTTGTGCCCCAGTATCGCTATGATTGGGCATTACATCATAGCCGAAACGCCCCCCCCCCCCCCACCCGGGTGAACCTAAATTCCCTTTTTGGATTTGTGTCTTTAGGTAAGGACTCCAAAAATTTTTTTGTCTTCCTAATTTATTTTTTGCATTTTGGTTTTAAATTTTTTTTCAATAAATGGAAATGATTTTACTTATGTCAGCTTCCCCTTATTGTGGAAACCTCCACTTTGAAGTTTGCTTTCTGCAGCTTAAAGCAGTTTTGTCCGTGCACACATTGGAACGGAGCTGGCTACACTCTGTTGTATGATATTATCTGGTTAAGCTATTAGCCGTGCCTGACTCCAAGCAACTCTGCAGCAAGCATAAAATTATTTTTTATGCAGGATTGACTATTACATCTCAAAGATTGTATGAGTACCTATTTTGCTAGAGCCTATACAGCACGTCTATTTTTCTAATCTGCATCTAATAACTATGGCGTTACATAATCGAGACTCGAGACAAGAGAAAATAGCCCAAGTATTTGGAATGCATACAAAAAAAGTCCAAGATGTATGGATTTTACAGCAAAAAATCAAAAACCTGGAAAAAGTGTCTATGCAAGAAACCCGCATATGGTGGGATCTTACTACCTTACAACAATATTTGGATAAAAATATGATCCCACGAGGCTTACGGCTAAAGAAAATTCCCACCACAGTATACAGTGAACAGTTTGTCGTGGAGTGGAACGAAATCTTGTCTACCTGCTCCCTAAAACTCATCCAATTAATTACAAAATATGAGGGGGGAAAAAAAAAGTTTTAAGAAAAAAATTCACAGCAAATCAAAACTGGAAGTGGAAAATGTTTCAAAAACCCCGGATTTTCCCAATTAGGGAAAATGAAACACAAAAAAATGCAAAACAATATGCTAAATTAGAAGAAATAATTTGGGGATCAAAAAACCAAAATTTCCCCAAGGGACAACAAAATTACATGCTCGGGCCCAAAAAATATAATGGGGCCCCCAGGAGCACTATCAAGACCAACCCAGATCTATTTAAAAATGAAACAACGTTTTTAAAAAAAAAAGCAAAAAAATTAGTTTTTGGGTTTCACAGACTCAGACTCCTCGGAAAAACGTTACCTCCAAAACTCCCTCCGTGACTCTTTTATCGGCATTAACTGCTCAACATGTCTTACACAAAAACCCCCCCAAAAACAGAGGGCCTCAAAAAACGAGCACCGGGGAGGGCGTAAACCCCACCAAAAAAACAAACCGGGGTCAACCAAACAGAACAAGAAGTAACTGCCCCCCCAATAGTAGTCCTCAATTTTATTTTCGTTATGTTGACCAAAAGAAGAAAAAGTCTTGTCCCTTGGACTCAACTTCTCTTTAAAAAAAAAATTTGACCCATTTCTACAATCAAAGAGTAAAAAAATTTATGCGATATCACTTAAAAAAAAACTTTTTGGAATGAGACGCTCCACTTATGTCATGAATATCAAACAAAACCTAATTGTTACCAAAAGGGCTTTTTTTTATGGACAAATTTCGTCTTTGTCTCAAGATTTTTCATTCTGAAAATCCGTTGTAGCATGACACTGTTGCCTATAGAAAGTTTTTTTTCAAAAAAAAATCCGGGTTTTTTTCCCCTACAATTTGGTGGTGCCCAGGGACAAATTTCAATATCTAGTAGAAAGGATCTCCCCTTTTTATCTGCAAAATTAAAAAAAGGGGTCATGTTTTAATTTGAGTCAGAAACACAAATCAGCATTAAAACACCTTCAAACATGCACCACCTTAGCTATTAGGATGGCGGACAAAGGGGGCTTAGTGGTAGTCATGGACAAGACACAATATCAACAATCCATGTTAGATTTACTATCAGACACATCCACTTACAGCAAATTACATAGAGACCCTACAAAAAAATTTAATGTACAGTTACATACACTGGTGGAAGAAGGGTGGGTACTTTAAGTAGAAAACAAGCTGACTACATCAAAAAAAGACAATCCAGTCATTCCCATATTATATGGTTTCCCAAAGGTACATAAAAACCAAACACATCCACCAATGCGCCCCATTGTGTCGGGTATCGACTCCTTGGCAGAAAATCTCTGCCAATTGGTCGATTCCTTACCTCAACCTTTGGTCAAACGCACACCAGGTTACCTTCAAGACACCAAAGACGTACTTTTGGCAGTGAAAAACATACAATGGTCAGAAGAACTAACCTGGCTAACAAGTGACGTAGAGTCGTTATATACAAGTATCCCACACCAAGTAGCCATTCAAGCTCTGCAACACCATCTATCCAAATATAGTAATTATACAGATGATCTACAAAATTATATTGTGGAGGTGGTACAATTTCTAATGACGCACAACTACTTTATGTATGAGGATAAATTTTACCTCCAACTCAATGGGGTATCCATGGGGGCCAAATACTCCCCGTCCCTAGCTAATCTCACCATGGCATGGTGGGAGGAGCTGTATATCTTTCATGCAGAAAATCCCTTCTTGACTCATGTGGACTGGTACGGCAGGTACATCGATGACCTCCTTATCATCTGGAGGGGCGATGTATCTGCCGTACCGTCCTTCATTTCTTATATGAATAATAATGCATTTAACCTCTTTTTCACCTATACAACAGATACTACAAGCATATGCTTTTCGGATTTACTATTAGTAGGGACACCAAATTACCCTATTTGTACCAAAACATATAGAAAGCAACAAGCAGGAAATACTATTCTCCATTTCAATAGTTATCACACAAAATCCACACGGAAAGCTATTCCAGTAGGTGAGATCATACGTGCAAGGCGAAATTGTACAAAAGAGGCAGATTTCTTGCAGAAAGCTGACACAATCTGCAAAAGACTACAACAGAGAGGTTATCCTCAGGGAATACTATCACGTGCAAAATATAAGGTTCAAAATATGGAAAGGGACATATTACTTCAACCAAAAACAGCATCATCTGACATGTCACAAAATAAAAAGCCAGTCTTAGTGTTAGACCACTCTAAACATTTTCAGGACATTAAACGAATTATACTCAAGTATTTACCTATGCTACAAGAAGACAACACGTTGGATTCCATATTATCACAGGGATGCAGAGTGGTCTCTCGTAGAGCCACCACCATAGGCAATCTCCTTACGTCAAACTACAGGAGTTATGCAAAACAGCCTAACACATGGCTAAGCAGCATAGGTTTTTTCAAATGTGGCCTGCGCCAATGTCGTACATGTCAATTTGCTCTACCAAGCAAAGAATTCACCAATAACACGCAAACACTCAAATTCTCCATAAAACAATTTCTCAATTGCAACTCACAAAACGTAGTTTACTTAGCAACATGCACTAGTTGCAATGTACAATACGTAGGCAGTACGGTACGAAAATTGAAGATCAGGTTCTTAGAACATGTAAATGATATTTCATCCCATTCAGATAGAAATAAATCAGGTCTCTCAAAGCACTTCATTCACCAACATGGTGCAGATTACAGTACATTAACTATCACAGCTATTGAAAAAATATCGAGATCTATTAGAGGAGGGGATACAGTACGAAAACTGAGAAATAGAGAGGCATACTGGATAATAACACTTGACACTTCAGCTCCCAATGGCCTCAACATAAAAAGGAAATCCCTTTATTATTACTAAAATCCTCCAGTAATCCGGTATCATATATTCTCACACATTGCTCCACATATTGTTTATTATAACATCTATATAAGATGTACATAGATAACTTTGCTTTGTTTAATCAAACATTAAGATGCTGCAGCTGTATTCGTGCATTGATACTATTCTAAGATGTGACATCGCATGATAATTTAATATTACCATCATACCAGGCACATTATTATGTCTGCCTTTGTTATTTCCAGGTTTCTTACCAACATTTTGCTATATTGATTTTAACTGTTACTTTGTGCAGCTGTTTTTTCTGTATTCATATGTTACTTAGTATCACCGGCCGACATTTACCCTGGTGCGCATGCGCTGCCCTTCTGCCCTCAGTTGCTCCAGGAGTCGGGTCTGCGCATGCTTGACATGACGCAGCTTACAGTTCCGGAGCCTGTCGTTCGGAGGAATGGCGCGCACGCCAGATTTGGTAAGTGACACTTTGCCCATGCTATTAGTGGTATTACAATTGATTTCCGGTATTGTTTTATATAAATATGAGCTGTATACTATGTGTCAGTATCGCTATGACTAAGGGCATTACATCATAGCCCGAAACGCGTCAGCGGTGTACCTCCAACATCTTTTGGACTGCTGTACTTTAGGCTAAGGTACTCTATATATTTTTGTCTTCCTGCATTTATCGTTTGCATTTTGGTTTTACTAATTTTTTCAATAAATGAGATGATTTTACTTATGCTCAGCTTGCCTTATGTGCTGGAAACCTCCACTTTGAAGTATTGCTTACTGCTAGCTTAAAGCAGTTTTGTCCGTGCACACATTGGAACGGAGCTGGCTACACTCTGTTGTATGATATCAGAGTCTGAATGGCTTCTTGATTCTTGATGGGCGTTCCACTAGCTGTCTGGAAAACCTCGCAGGGCCCACTTCAGGCCAAAGTCATAGGCTGAGTCAGTGTATATGTTCATGGTCTTCTCTTTGGCGAGCTTACAGCCTCTGTTACAGCCTTCTTGGGCTAGCATTCTCGAAGGTAAAGATGCAGCCTTAAAGGTTTCTTGAAAGGTAACCACCGCAAATCCGTAGGGAAATCGCCTTGATCGTCCACAATCTGGATCCATCTGTAAAGACCATAGTCTGGGCTTCCAACTTGGATGTAGAGACAGTGGGAAGATGGGAGTTTCAGCCCCGCTTGTTCAAGCATCATGAAGAGGTTAAGCGCAGCTGGTCTTATTGTGGTGACTTTCTTCTTTTTATCCCCCCCTTGGAGAGAAAGCGAGTGGCGGGGGTTAGAGTAGTACATCCTTCAAAGTGACATTTTTCAGGCATCATAAGGGGTTTGTTTTCGGAGATGGCGCTGTTTTGAGAGAGGTTGCTGCGACTGTTTCGGATCCCTTGTGATACCCAAAACATTGCCGGGGCCCTAAAATGATGCTTCAGGGTTTTTTTCAGCGACTTGTGCAGCATTGATAGCTCTAAGGAAAAAGTGGGAAACACCCGGCAACAGGTTTAAAATTTGCAGAATTTTTTTCCAAGGGTCTCATTCGCTTCCATGTTTTTTGTCAGGACTTCTAAAACTTGGCCATGTTTTTCAAAATAAAAAGAAGTTAAAAGGCTGTGAGTAGTCCGGGACCCCAGAGTGGAGTTTGTGGGGTAATTTTTTTCTGGCTTTTGAAAACACTCTTGGTCAAGTGGGGTTTCATTGGTGAAAATACTGTCCTTGAAAGAATAGTGTAAAACTTGCTAAGACTGGAGGCTTTGGGTACCCCTTTGGGGAAGAAAGTGACGAGCCTTAAAAATCCTTGTAGTTGTTTTTAGATTGTTGGGGGGAAGAAAAATAAGCATCCGTTTTTTCCCCGCATCGGAAAAGTGTTTAGTTCCCCTGTGATATGGCTTTGTCGGGGGGAATAAAACTTTCTTAGAACACCTTTTGGGTTTGGACTGTGGATTTTGCAGTTGTTTTGAGCCAAATTTTTGAAGAAGACTCAAAGAGCTTGTTTGAAAAGTTGGGAAAAATCGGTGCACACAGAGAATATCAAAATGCCCTGTAGGGCTTGGTCAATTGGTGGGTGGTTTTGTGGCATCCTCGTCCAGGTGGGCTGAGAAACCCACTATAAGGAAAGCAGAAGGGATTGATAGCCCTTGTGTAGTGGGAACAAAAAATATTGCAGAAAACCATAGCTTTGAAGTTTGCAGCTGAAAAAGGGTACTTGGGGGAGGGAACGAGTTTTTGGGGCCCATGGGGGTTCCATAACCCGGGGACAGCAATGATGCCCCTGAGTCCTGAACCAAATGGTTTTTTGGAGGTTCCACCAGGGATAACTTTCTTGTAAAAAGGAAACCCGAGGTGTTTTTGCAGGAGAAATGCAGGGGTGAGCCCCTCATTATCAGGAATATTCTGATTTGTAATCAGAGTTTGTTCTTGTAAAGTTTTTAAAAGGGGTTTTTTAGGAAAGCGAGGGGGGGTAGCACCCTCTTTCAAGAAGACAGTAAGGTGAGACTGGAAGGATGCGACATCATCGGCCCTTTAGACCAAACTTCATAGGACTTGTGTCAAAATTCAGGAGTTTTTGCTTGATGTGGTGAAGCTGTAAAGTGCAGGAACAGCTTGTAGAGCTTCAGTAAAATTGGATATTGTAGTAAAAATACTTTCCTAAGAATCATATTGATAGTGCATTCATCTTTTTAAAAAATCAGGTCAAGCTTAGTTGGGTAATGAAGAGATAAGTGGTTCAGACAGGATTTCCATGAGCCCCAATTGGCACAGGGTGGTTAATCAAGTCTGTGTTGGTCGCCCATCCATTTAAATGCAGAAAGAATCAGGGGGAAGTATAGTCCGTGGGTGCAGAATTTTTCAGAACCGATCGGCTGCCCTGATCTAAAAGGGTGGAAGTTGGGGGGCCATTAATTTGAAGATTGAGGTAAACCCAGGGGTTCAAATGACAGTGTGTTTTAAAGAATTGATTTTAAAACGGTAGACTGGGTTTGCCGAATCTAGGGAAAAGGGGGACGATAGGAGGAGTCTTGAGGTTGTAAGATGGATAGATTCTTTTGAGGTATGTTGTTTGCACTACTATGGTTAGTTGGGAAAAATTGAGGTCCAATAATGGATTATTTTTAGGACGAGGTCTGCGTGTGTTTTTTGGGGGTTGACTCTTGACGGCTGATATTCAAAAACTTGATCTGAGGTTGAAGTTGATTTTTTGTTTGGGGTATTGCATATTGCTGTCCATTGGTAGTAAGATTCCTTTTGTCTCCGAGCTTTGCCGGGGGCAGCCTCTTGAATGCGGGATCGGTTGCATAAAAAAAAATTTTCTGGTTGGGCCCTTGCCCGCCAGAGTGTGTGTTCCGGGGAAAGTCCGAAATTCTCTTGATTGGGTCTGTAGGTTGATACAGGGAAAAACTTCCCCATTGGTTTTGATTGTTGTTTTGGGTTTTGTTGGCTGATTATAGAGCCCGGGGGAGCTTTTAAAAATAGGGTACTTTGAACCTTTTTAATTTTTGGGGATGAATCGTCTGTCCCCTTAGCAATGGAGAAAAGTTAAAATTCCAGATAACTCTGATATTCTGTTTGAAAGTTTCAAAGTCCAAATAGGTTTAAGTAAAGGGATTTTGAAAGGTTTTTATGTTCCCAGGGTCAAATCCTGGTCCGGAATAAGGGAGGACACCCGGTTTGATAAAAAATTCTCCACGGTTCATTTGGTTTTTGATAAATTTGAAGATTTCAGGGATTCACCCCAAGCTTTCCCTTGGCCCAAAAATAAAGACACGGAAAGGAACTCTTCCCAGATGGTAAGTACTGATGCCTTTAAACAGTGTTTCTTGTAGGGTGTTTTGATGATGGGCCCAAAAAGAAATCCCAGCCTTGATGCTGGGAACAGTTAAGATCTTTTTCCCAAAAGGGAATATGTCTTTGTATCTGGGTGATGTCACGGGAAAAAGCCATAGGGTTTTTTTTCAGGGGCTGGCATTTGGGTCAGTAAAATTTTTCTTTTTAAAAAAATTTTTTTTGCAAACAAATTTCAAAGAATATGTTACTTCCTAAAAGTACTAATTGACTCCCGGGAAAAATACATTTTGTTGTAGAAGTTGAGAAATGTCCTTTTCTTAAAAATTTTTAAAATGTGAATCAAGTATAAAAATTTTTGATTTTTTGATTTTAAAAAGGGATGTAGATTGGTTGAAACCGGGGGGATTGTTGTGGCCTGATGGTGGAAGGTAGAACTGGGAGAAAAAAGGAATCCAGGGCTGAGGGTTTATGGTGGGGGTCTGCCGGAAAGTAGGGGTAATCCATGATGAGTCTGGTTTGGTGGTGGAGGGAATGGGGGTAGGTTGCAACGGGGAATGAGGGTTCTCCTGAGCAAGGGTGAAGTTGTCGGGGGGGTTAGTGGGTTGAGTAAGGGAGAGCCATGTTGTCTTTAGACATTTGGCCCTAGCTTGTAATCCACTTCCTATTTCACGTATGGAGGTTTGGGTGTGCCCCAAGTAATGCGGTTTAGTAAAGGCCTTACACATGTCGTTTGGGGGGAACGCAAAAATGCCAGAAGAAATAGAGGTAGGGGAAAGGGTTGGGAAATTTCTCGCTTGGGGCCCCTTGAAGTAAAATTATGACAGTTTGTTTCAGCGCCCTTTAACACATTGTTATGGGTTTTTATTTACGGGCCAATAGCATGGAAAATGTAACACAGTTTATCTTTCCTGCTCGGTCGAGTACGGGACAAGGAAAAGGCATGCCACTGAATGTGAATGAAATCATCAAAGGCTTGTGTTCCTCTACCACGTATTAAACAATTTTGCCGCTATGCCCACAATGCTGGAGATTGCCCATTTTCAGGTTGAAAATGCCGTATATCCTGAAATTCAAAAACCCCCCTATGAAAGGGAAGAGTGATGGTTTTGGTCCCCCAATTTAGGTAATGAAAATACAAACGTTAGGTGATTTGTTTTTCACTTTTGGGTCCAAAAAATTCCCCCCCTTTGGGTTTTCAAAAGGGTTTTTCCAACGGTGATGTGTTGTCGTGGAGTTTGTTTAAAGGGCCCGTGGGCAGTATCCCCGGGAAGTCAATGGGTTTTTCTGATAATGTGTCTCTTAAGGGGAGTGTGAGTGCTGTGAGCAAAAGGAAAAAAATGGCCTTTAATTTGGGTTGAGATGGAGTCTGACATCCTGTAGTAATGGCAACTTGTCCCCCTCCCCCCTCTTCCCCCCCATTGCATTGAAAGTCAGAATAACGGCTACGGAAAGGAGGGGTCCAGAAGTCCGTGAGCAAAGGGTAAGTGGTTTTTTTGGGGGGTGGTTGTGATGTTGCAGGTGTGCTGGCAAGAAGTTATCACTCGACAGTTGCTTCAATGTTTACTTAGTGTAACAAGTAAAGTCATGGAGGAGAGATAAGAGTCGGAATTGGGTGTATCAAGATGGGCCCCTGTTCAACTTCAACCCGGAAACTTCCGGGTTTTTGGATTGTTAGGATACAAGTATGGCCAAGGGAAATGCAAAGGGCGGGGTTTGGTTTTGCCTTTCCGGATACAGAGAATGTTTAGACTTTAAAAAAAAGGGTACAAAAAAATGGGCGGTTTGGACGGGGCTGAAGAAGTCCGGGGGGGTAGGGCGAGGTAATACAAGGTGTGTCGGTTGTCGTTCCTCCCACAATCAAGCAACTTTCAGTGTTAATGGAATTTTATTCGTCAGCCACCAACTTGAAATTTGCCCTCTTGGAATGGCGGCAAACTTTATACATTCCCAAAACCTTCTTTTTTTTTACATTCAGTTTTCAATGATCCTTTGCTTTGCTAAACTCATTATGTTTTTTTTAGTTCCTGGGCCCAAAATGCTAGCTTATCTTTATGATTTATGTCATTACACAAAGGTAATTTGCTTTTTTCTTTTAAATCTCATATATATTTTTTACTATCTTTTTCTCGATCAAACTACTGACTGTGCCTTCTGACTGAGGTATAATTTTTCAGTACGCCACAACTGAGGGGAGAACTGAAGTGCAGCCCCTTCAGCTACGAAAACCCCAATTTTCAGATGCTTTTAATCGAGCCCAAAGGGATAACTCTGCCAGAATTTAATGTGAAAAATAACAAGTGAGTGTTTAAATTTTAAAATTTAACCCCGAAGCAGTTTTTTTTCCTAACTAAAACAGAACAATTAACACCCCGTGAGTTGGATTAAGTCCCCCCAAAAATTTTAACCACCCAATCAATGTCTTTGTCGTCAGCGGTAAACTAAATATTCTCAAAAAAAAAAAAATGGCATCATTGTCAAAAACGGCTATCGAAACCCAAATCTGTTAATAAAGGGTATCAGAAAAAATTTTTCGTTCTTACCATCTGTATAACAGGTTAAACAGATCGTCGTCTTTATAGCAGCTTTGGCAATTGGCCGTTCTCTTCAGGAATCAGTTCATTGTCTATAACTTATTTGTATTTAACTGTTTTAAATTTTTTTAAAAATTTAACGGCTTCGGTTTTCCCCTAGGGTCGTTTTCATTATCTAATTTTTTTTCCCATCAAGGCCGCTTGACCCACATTAATTTTATACCCAAAGGAAAACACTATCCGTCACGTATACTTTTTCGAGCAAAAAGCAAGGCATTAAGGTTTTTTTTTAAAGGTATCCATATGATACGCCACCGTACCCGAGCACACTAGAGGCACACCTACCCCTACACAGGGTTACTAAAAGGGGGCGAAACCACCCCAAAAAACCCTTTACTGAATGTCCCAAAAAACGATATGTCACAGACTAAAAGTCTGAACTTACCTTTTTCTGTGGGTTGATCAGGCCCCAAGTGATTGGGGGGCTCCAGGACCCTGCAGTCGTTTGGTAGACGTAGCCCCCCCCCCGGTAGTCCTCGACGTTTGAGGTCACGGCGCCCCGGGAAGATGATTTTAAAACAGGTTGGGGGTATTCTTTCTTTGTTCCCCTCTTTTCCCTTAAAGGGGCCTTTTTTTATTTTATTGCGCCGGCGGAAATTGGGAACACGACCCCATTCCCTTTTTGGCTTTAACTGAAGTTTAAATTTACAGTAAAAAATTTAAAAAGAATTTTTAATCACATGACTATTCTATCACCACAGATTGGTTAAAAGGCGGCGCTAAGAGACAATTATAATTTTATGTAGTTGGAAATTTGTGTAATACATTTTCCCAAACTCTCTCGTATTATCTGGGGGGAGGAGGAAATTTTTTGACTTTCTTGCTTTAACAGGGAATGCATCTGTCTCAAGGAAAGCTGTGTGAACGTATCTGATACTTTTTAAGGATGTAAGCAGTAAAAGCAGTTTAACAAAACTAAATTTATGAGCTTAAAAAGAATAAAATAATAAACAACTTCTGTGTTTTTTCTTAAAATTTTCCAACTTGACTCCCCCTCTGTGGCCTAGTCCAGTTTTTGCCACCCCAGAATGTGATTGTGCCACTGTTGACCCTTTTTCTGCTGCTTTTGGCTGCTGCCCCGACCCGACACTGTGTCATTGTGCCATCTGTGGCCTTTCCTGTTTTTGCCCCCTCCGAATGTCATTGTGCCCTGTCTGACCTCTGTTTCTGCCCCGTACCTCCACTCTCTGGCTTTGTGCCCCTCTGTGGCCTACTCCTGTTTTTGCCACCTCCAGAATGTCATTGTGCCACTCTCTGACCTCATGCTGCTGCCGCCGTCACCTCCACTCTCTGTCATTGTGCCAATCTGTGGCCTGCTGCAGTTTTTGCCACCTCCAGAATGTCATTGTGCCACTGTCTGACCTCATGCTGCTGCCGCCGTCACCTCCACTCTCTGTCATTGTGCCACTCTGTGGCCTACTACTGTTTTGCCACCTCCAGAATGTCATTGTGCCACTGTCTGACCTCATGCTGCTGCCGCCGTCACCTCCACTCTCTGTCATTGTGCCACTCTGTGGCCTACTACTGTTTTGCCACCTCCAAAATGTCATTGTGCCACTTTCTGACCTAATGCTGCTGCTGTGGCTGCTGCCGTGACCTACACACTGTGTCATTTTCCCACTCTGTGGCCTACTCCTGTTTTTGCTACCTCCAGAATGTCATTGTGCCACTGTCTGACCTCATGCTGCTGCTGTGGCTGCTGCCGTGACCTACACACTGTGTCATTGTGCCACTGTCTGACCTCATGCTTTTGCTATGGCTGCTGCCGTGACCTACACACTCTGTCATTGTGCCACTGTCTGACCTCATGCTGCTGCTGTGGCTGCTGCCGTGACCTACACACTGTGTCATTGTCCCACTCTGTGGCCTACTACTGTTTTTGCCACCTCCAGAATGTCATTGTGCCACTGTCTGACCTCATGCTGCTGCTGCCGTGACCTACACACTGTGTCATTTTGCCACTGTCTGACCTCATGCTGCTGCTGTGGCTGCTGCCGTGACCTACACACTCTGTCATTGTGCCACTGTCTGACCTCATGCTGCTGCTGTGGCTGCTGCCATGACCTACACACTGTGTCATTGTGCCACTCTGTGGCCTACTCCTTTTTTTTGCCACCTCTAGAATGTCATTGTTCCACTGTCTGACCTCATGCTGCTGCTGCTGTTGATGCCGTCAACTCCACACTGTGTCATTGTGCCACTCTTTGGCCTACTCCTGTTTTTGCCACCTCCAGAGTGTCATTGTGCCACTGTCTAACCTCATGCTGCTGTGGCTGCCGCCGTCACCTCCACACTCTGTCACTGATGTTGCCACCTGAGCCCTCAGCTTGTTTTTCTCCAGCTGTCGCTGCCATGACTTTATCAGGCTACATTCCCCCTTCAGTTTTTTGGTCAGTTTTGCCCTCTTAAGTGCCCAGGGAATTTTATAGTGAAGCGATTCTAAGAGCGGCGGCAGTCATGTGCGTGTCATACTAAAACACAACATTGTATGAAGACCAAACCAAGCTCCCTTTGCATATTTAAGCATGGCACAACGTTCTACAGCACCCTGCAGGCTCTGTGCAGCCTGGAAATAGCTGTTTTTTTAACGTGATTCGTCCCGAAGTAATTCGGAACGAAGTTATTTTTTGTCGGGAAATTCGGCGAAGTGAGCGAACCGAATTTCGAGAAATTCGCCCATCTCTAATTGTAATGCATCAATTTGTATGTGTTTTTGCATGTAGAACCCAAATCTTCCTTCAGAATTGTTGTATTACGTAAGGTTTTTGAGAAATTGTCAAATATTCAATTTACATTATAACACTTTTTTTATCTCGCTGTCTTTTGTTTAAAATGGTAAAATCAATATCTATATTAATTTTAATGGTCTGAAATAATTATTTGGATGTAAAATGCAATGGAAGACATCATACAAACAGTCAACAGATGGCAAGGTATTGGTAGTTCAGGGGGTGTTCACTTGGCATATTTCGGGGGCATACTTTGGGGCATAATTGTGCTGCAATGCACCCGAAGTATGCCCTGCAAATATGGTAAAATCATAGCACTCATTGAGTGCTATGATTTTACTGCATATTCCCTGACACATACTGTGCGGGAAAGCACGGTGAATGGGGACCGGGCGCGCCGCTATATGTTATGTGAACCAAGTGAAATAATTTTGCCTCTATATCATATACGGTTGGGGTTTATGAAGAACTTTGTAAAAGCTCTTCATAAGGAAGGTGAGGCTTCCAGTCACTTGAGAGGAATGTTTCCCAGTTTGAGTGAATCCAAGCTAAAGGAGGGCAGATTTGTTGGAACTCAAATTGTTAAAAATATTTGAATTTCAATGCTAAGCTAAAGAATCTTAAGTTAGCAGCCTGGTCCACTTTCACAGCAATTGTCCACGGCTTTTTGGGTAACAGAAGAGATGATGACTATGTTTCCATAGTCACTAATCTACCAGAGAACTACAAGAACATGGGTTGCAGAATGTCTTTGAAAATTCACTTTTTACACTTCAGCCTTAATGTTTTTTTCATGAGAATGTGGGTGCTGTGAGTGATGAACAAAGTGAAGGCTTTCAGCAAGACATTTGTGACATGGAGCAACGTTTCCAGGGACACTTTAACTCTGGAATGAAGGGTGATTACTGTTGGTTTCTGTTGAGATAGACCAATGAGTCATCTTACAAAAGAAAAGCATCCTCATCATATTTTGCCAAAGGAAATTGACTGTAAACTTTGTAAATACTTGTATTAGTATGTTTGAGGTATTTTTTGGTGAGTCTATAGTTAAGTCAGTATGTAAGATATCATTTCATGTTTGAGCCATATTTGTAGATGTCATGGTTGCTAGGACAAATATTTACACCCATCAATTTTTCATGCAAAACCCCATGTTATCATTCTCCATGTGGACCTCCATAGACAGAGATTATGACATTTTGGGGTCTCATTTTACATAGGGACATGGTAAAGAAGCCCAAAAGCAGGCAGAACAGGAGTGCTGACATCTTCTACAGTACTTCATTTTATGTTAACACCATGACCCGTACTCACATCAAACAAATACACCATTTTTACATTATGTGGATATTGCACAGGGCTCACCCTGAAATGTACCCACATATGACTGCCTGTTCAAAGTTCAGCCTATTAAAGACAATTTCAGTGCCAAATTTGCAGCAGTCCACACCCCAGAAAATTACATACAGTATGTGCAAGTTTAAATTCAACCAGTATATGGCCAGTAAGAGAATGCATTAGCGCTGTGTGACTTGGTGTGGGAATTGGTGCACCCACTGCTGGATAAGGGTTATCACCTGTACATTGATAACTTTTATACCAGCATTCCACTTTTTAAGTACCTCACCTGCAGGACGGTTGCTAGGCAGTTAGGCTTGCGGCCCTCAGGAGTATACAGCCTAGGTGGCGTAAGAATGTTATCACACTGCTTGCGTGGCATGATGACATCACTCCACCTGTGCAGGAAGGCAGTGAGAGCTTCCCCCAGGAGAACATCGGAGAGGTAGTTTTTTTTTTTTTTAATTTTTCCTATTTACCTCTTTACCTACTGGGGGACATATATAGACCTACCTAATGGGGACATATATAGATCTACCTACCAAATGGGGACATATATAGACCTAAACTCCTACTAGTGGACATATATAGATCTACTTACCTTCTGGGGGACATATATAGCTCTACCTACCTACTGGGAGACAAATATAGATCTACCTACTGGGGGACTACCTACTAAAAGGACCTATATAGATCTACCTACTGGGGGAACATATAAAAACCTATGTACTGGTGGGCATATATAGCTCTACCTACTGGTGGACATATATAGATTTACCTACATACTGGGGGACATATATATTCCTACATACTCGGGTAGTTGCATAACAAACCACAACAAATCGAGAGTATTGGGTATAAAAGTCACAATTTTATTATATAACAATTTCTAAAATCCAGTGCAAAAGAGTATATTGTGTGTACGTAAAAATCCAAAAGAAAACGGAGAGGCACAAAAGGCACACACCGAGGGAAAGTGGTCTATATGTAGTATAGTATATATAAATATATTAATAGGTAAATGACCATGATCAAACACCAGCATCAAGGTAACTACACTAGTAGAACCATCCTATAAGTATGTGGTAGCATAGTAATGGACTACATAAGTCCCAAATAAGGTGGAAAAGGTGCCGTGTCTGATCTTACCCAGGTGGGCTGTTGTCCTCCCGTACCCCAACGCGCGTTTCGCGTGTAAATAACGCTTCCTCAGGGGGATATAGCAAGTGGATTCATCCTCTCTTAAATACATTGCTATACAAGACCTAATCAGGAGTAACAGCTACGGCGCATGCGCGGCGTACGAAGACGGCCGCACCACCGCCCCACTTCCGGCAGTCCCGTGTCACAGCGCGTGCGCGGAAGAGCCACTTCCGCACATGCGCACAACACGTTGAGGTCGCCGGAGCGGGGCGGATGACAGGGCCGTCCACGCCGGGCATGCGCACTACCTCCCATAGGAATCGCACTCACGGGGTGGAGAATCCACAAACCCATGGCGCGAGTACCTGATCAGAACGACCAGGTATCGTAACATAATCAAATCCAATATGTACATGAGAATCAATCAGGGCATAAGAGTAATAAATATCACATATCATTAAGAAATAGGTAAGACATGTATAAATGCATTATTGTCCAAGTTAAATAACGGCGATCAGGATGTACATCATGAAGTCTGTTTCGCAGATATAGATGTCAAGCTCTGATGGTGCACATATTGGTGAGAGGCAAGGTACCATGGATCCACATGAAAACAAACAAGGATGCAAAAAATTAATTTAGTGAAGGTGAATAAAAACAATGATAAAAAAGGAGGAGAGAGTATATAAGGAGAGGTTCAAATAATGAAATAACAAAAAATGAATAATAGAATAACAATTAAGAAAAATAATATAGAATAAGAAAGTACATAATGGGAGAGATGAAAAGGAAAGGAGAGGGGGAACCAAGGGTGGAGGACATTCATAAAGAAATCGTGCCTAAATCATATATTTAGAGAAAGGGGGCAAAATTTAATTTCTCATTAAGACCTCCCGGTGCCATGGTATTTAATGTCGAAATCCATTTTGTTTCTCTCTGTTCAAGTACCCTCATGATATTTCCTCCTCTAATTCCCAGGTGTACAACATCAAAGCCAAAAATCTTAAGCGTTTTTGGGTCACATCCATGATATTTTAGGAAGTGTCGAGGACGGGTCTTCATTTGGGACAAATCATCACAGCATTTGGCTGCTGTAATATCGCGAACATGTTCGCGAACGCGAACTTTCAGTTCGCGTGATGTAATTCCAATGTACGATTTATTACATGGGCATTGAGCCATGTAGAGCACGTTTTTCGTGCTGCATGTAATAAAATGATTAATCTGAAAGGCACGTGACCCATCTGTATTTTTAAATGTATCAGAACGGACCATGTTGCAGCACGCAACGCATTTACCGCACGGGAAGAACCCACGTTTAGGACCACGGGTACTAAAAGGATTAACATTGGCTACCACATAGTGGCTTTTAACCAAATGATCCCTTAAGTTCGGAGCCCTCCGGGCCGTCATCAAAGGATATTCAGAAATTATTTTGGCCAGTATGGGGTCAGTTCTTAGTACATCCCAATGTTTATTTAGTATTTTTCGTAAATTTGACCATTGTTGGTTATAGGTAGTAATGAATCGTACATTAGAATCGTCTCTTTTTCTGGTATTGGATTGTAATAATTGGTCCCTAGGGGTCCTTCTAGCACGAAAATATGCTCGTTTAGTTTTTCGATTGCTATAACCCCGCTCCCTAAAGCGATGTTTTAAATCTGAAGCCTGAGCTTCAAAGTTGGAGTCAAGAGAGCAGATGCGGCGCATGCGTAAAAATTGACCCGTCGGGATTGCTTTGATAGTCGCAGGGTTATGGAATGATGTGGCATGTAATAATGAATTGACGGAGGTGCTCTTACGATATACATCCGTCTGTATCGTATTGTGGCTATCGATTTGAATGGCAATATCCAAAAAATCAATTTGTTGTATTTCAGCCCTAAATGTTAATCTGATATTATATTCATTATCATTAAGCTGTGTCATAAAATCGGTAAGCTGGGACATTGTGCCGTGCCATAAAAATAGCACGTCATCGATGTAACGAAGCCAGCATTGAACCCGATCAGCCATTCCTGTCACATCATCCTGGAAAATACCACGTTCCCAGTGTCCCAAGAACAAATTAGCATACCCCGGAGCGCATGCTGCACCCATAGCAGTGCCTTGACACTGTAGATAGAAATTGTCCCGAAAAACAAAAATATTATGGGTTAAGATGTATTTCAATAGTTCCAGGATTAGTTGGCATAGGTCTACATCCAGACCACTCCTCTGCAGAAAAAATTCAACAGCCATCAAGCCATCGGAGTGCCGGATGTTGGTATATAGTGACTCTACGTCAGCCGTCACCAAATATACCCCTGATTCGACATTGATCCCATCAATCCGCCTGAGTACATCCGTTGTGTCACGGACATAAGATGGTAGAAGTTCCACCAAAGGTTTTAGATAGTAATCTATAAATTTACAGGCCGGGTCAGATATCCCCCCGATGCCGGACACAATCGGACGTCCAGGCGGATTGACAGGATCTTTGTGCACCTTCGGAAGGAGGTACAGTGTTGGAATTTTTGGACATCGTACAAATAAGAAATCATATACCTTTTTAGTTATTGTACCCTTATCATATGCCCTCTGTAAGATCATTTCCAATTCCGCCAGAAAGCTTTTTATAGGGTTATATGAGATTTTTTTATATGTTTGCTTATCACGTAGTTGGCGATTTGCCTCCTTCTCATAGCTCACCACCGGCCAAACCACCACATTCCCACCCTTGTCCGCTGGTTTAAATACTACATCCTTCATAGACTGAAGTTGTTCTAAAGCATTTCTCTGTGCCCTTGAAAGATTATCAGCTCCCTGTCTCCTAGAGAGCTTCTTCATTTCCGAGGCTACTAATTTCACAAAGATTTCAATAGATGAACACAGGGACAAGGGTGGAAATCGTGATGATCTAGAGCATAATTGCGAGGGAAAGTTCCCTCCAACAGACTCACTCTGTTCAGATAGAAGCTCCTCCAAAGCCAGGATGGCAGTCCTCTCATCATCGGTAGACAGTGCCTCATGGTCCCTACTGGTATGTAATTTTTTAAGGACCAATTTTCTAGCAAAGAGGTGTAGGTCTTTCAAGGCTGTGAAAAAGTGAAACGGATTAGTAGGTGAAAAAGACAGCCCCAGACCCAACACCTCTTCCTGTGCTGGAGACAGCACATGGGATGAAAGGTTGATTAACTTAAGTTTACTTCTAGTAGAGTCACTGGCATCTCGAGGAGGAGGGGGAGCTTTGCAACGTCCAGCCATATTCCTGCCTTTTTTTTGCTGCTGTGAGTTATTGGCTCCATGGCGCAGGGCACTATCCTGTGAATGGATCGAGGATCTCGACCCAGATCGTGAACGGGATCGAGATCTATCGCCATACCTCCTCCACCTATACATTCTTCCCGTTTGCAGATCACTGATATCACGCTGTAGTTTTTTGGATTTCATTTCACAAATATCTTTCTCCCACTTACATAGGCTTTTGTCCAATTCCAGTATAAATGCCTCGAGTTGGACATTTGATAAGGTATTTCTCAGTAATATTTGTACCTGTGACAAACTCGATCTCTATATTAGTAAGTGTTGTTGTATTCAGGCTTCAGATTTAAAACATCGCTTTAGGGAGCGGGGTTATAGCAATCGAAAAACTAAACGAGCATATTTTCGTGCTAGAAGGACCCCTAGGGACCAATTATTACAATCCAATACCAGAAAAAGAGACGATTCTAATGTACGATTCATTACTACCTATAACCAACAATGGTCAAATTTACGAAAAATACTAAATAAACATTGGGATGTACTAAGAACTGACCCCATACTGGCTAAAATAAATTTTTGAAAACCCTTTGGGTGACGGCCCGGAGGGCTCCGAACTTAAGGGACCATTTGGTTAAAAGCCACTACGTGGTAGCCAATGTTAATCCTTTTAGTACCCGTGGTCCTAAACGTGGGTTCTTCCCGTGCGGTAAATGCGTTGCGTGCTGCAACATGGTTCGTTCTGATCCATTTAAAAATGCAGATGGGTCACGTGCCCGTCAGATTAATCATTTTATTACATGCAGCACGAAAAACGTGCTCTACATGGCTCAATGCCCATGTAATAAATCGTACATTGGAATTACATCACGCGAACTGAAAGTTCGCGTCCGCGAACATGTTCGCGATATTACAGCAGCCAAACGCTGTGATGATTTTTCCCAAATGAAGACCCTTCCTCGACACTTCCTAAAATATCATGGATGTGACCCAAAAACGCTCAAGATTTTTGGCTTTGATGTTGTACACCTGGGAATTAGAGGAGGAAATATCATGAGGGTACTTGAACAGAGAGAAACAAAATGGATTTCGACATTAAATACCATGGCACCGGGAGGTCTTAATGAGAAATTAAATTTTGCCCCCTTTCTCTAAATATATGATTTAGGCACGATTTCTTTATGAATGTCCTCCACCCTTGGTTCCCCCTCTCTCTTTTTTCCTTTTCATCGTTCCTATTATGTACTTTCGTATTCTCATATTATTTTTCTTAATTGTTATTCTATTATTCATTTTTTGTTATTTCATTATTTGAATCTCTCCTTATGTACTCTCTCCTTTTTTATAATTGTTTTTATTCACCTTCACTAAAATAATTTTTTTGCATCCTTGTTTGTTTTAATGTGGATTCATGGTACTTTGCCTCTCACCAATATGTGCACCATCAGAGCTTGACATCTATATCTGCGATACAGACTTCACGATGTACATCCTGATCGCCGTTCTTTAACTTGGACTATAATGCATGTATACATGTCTTACCTATGTCTTAATGATATGTGATATTTATTACTCTTATGCCCTGATTGATTGTCATGTACATATTGGATTTGATTATGTTACGATACCTGGTCGTTCTGATCAGGTATTTGCGCCATGGGTTTGTGGATTCTCCACCCTGTGAATGCGATTCCTACGGGAGGTAGTGCGCATGCCCGGCGTGGACGGTCCTGTCATCCGCCCCGCTCCGGCGACCTCAACGTGTTGTGCGCATGTGCGGAAGTGGCCCTTCCGCGCATGCGCTGTGGCACGGGACTGCCGGAAGTGGGGCAGCGGTGCGGCCGTCTTCGTACGCCGCGCATGCGCCGTAGTCGTTCCTCCTGATTAGGTCTTGTATAGCAATGTATTTAAGAGAGGATGGATCCACTTGCTATATCCCCCTGAGGAAGCGTTATTTACACGCGAAACGCGCGTTGGGGTACGGGAGGACAACAGCCCACCTGGGTAAGATCAGACACGGCACCTTTTCCACCTTATCTGGGACTTATGCAGTCCATTACTATGCTACCACATACTTATAGGATGGTACTACTAGTGTAGTTACCTTGATGCTGGTGTTTGATCATGGTCATTTACCTATTAATATATTTATATATACTATACTACATATAGACCACTTTCCCTCGGTGTGTGCCTTTTGTGCCTCTCCGTTTTCTTTTGGATTTTCACGTACACACAATATACTCTTTTGCACTGGATTTTAGAAATTGTTATATAATAAAATTGTGACTTTTATACCCAATACTCTCGATTTGTTTTGGTTTGTTATGCAATTGTTATATGAGAGGGGTTAATATGTGGTGGCATTACAACCTTTGTAGGCCTCAATGTTATACTATATGCGGTTGGTATTTTGGATTAAGTATACTTGGGTAGTTGGTATAACTAACTGGTGGGCAAACATATACCTACATACCGGGGGGCATATAAACCTACATACTGGGGGCCCTATGTACATGTAACCTACTGGAGGGGCATATATATAAGTAAAAACTGGGGGGTGTTACGACAGGTGATAGTGGATCCGCTGGACCACCGCAAGCGATAGTGTAAGCTGCACCAAGGAGCGGAATCTAAGTAGCATCTGATTTTCACCAGAGCCCGCCGCAAAGCAGGATGGACTTGCTGCGGCGGGATACTACCAGGTCGCTTCCACTTCCGTGACTTACTTGCAGTGGCAGCCAAGGGCAAGCGTGGTACCAAATCGTGAGACCTAAATGTAGTCGTGGACAGGCGGCCAGGTCAAGGCAGGTGGCAACGGTTCGTGGTCGGAGGACGTAGCAGGAGGTCGGAAACATGGATAGGACAGGAACACTCTAGGAACGCTTTCTCTACGGCACTGGGCACACATAGATCTGGCAAGGAACTGTCGGGGGCGGTACCGTTATATAGGATCAGCGGCCGGCAATTAGCCAATTACCGGCGCGCTGTCCCTTTAAATCTCTGAGAGCTGCTGCGCGTGCGACCTAGAGGGCGGTAGCGTGCACAGCAGCCGGCCGAGGGATGAGAAGAGACTGGAGCGTGGCCGGGTAAGTTCATAATCACTGGGGAGCGAGTGAGCCCGCGGCCCGACATGCGGACCGCAGCGCCACTCGTCCCCGAAGCAGGGGAGACATGGGAGCCACGGCTGCGACCACAACCCGACCTGCGGGGCGCGGTACCAGCCGTGACAGGAGGCATATATACCTATAACATACTCATAGTTGCCAACTTTTGAAAATGAAAAAGCAGGAGATACTAGTGGGCGGCGCGCGTAGCTTTGGGAGAAAGCCAGGTAGATGCCCTTATAGCCAGGTAGAAGCACCCCATAACCAGGTAGTGCCCCTTACAGGCAGGTAGATGCCCCCTTGTAGCCAAATAGATGCCCTCTCTGTAGCCAGGTAGAGCCAAATTTGTAGCCAGGTAGATGCCCCCCTTTGTTAGCCAGGTAGATGCCCCCCATTTGTTTGCCAGTAGATGCCCCCATTGTTTGCCAGGTAGATGCCCCCATTGTTGCCAGGTAGTGCCCCCTCTGTTGGCCAGGTAGTGCCCCCTCTGTTGGCCAGGTAGATGCCCCCATTTCTTTCGATGTAGTGTCCCCTCTTTTGCCAGTTAGATGCCCCCATTGTTTGCCAGGTAGTGCCCCCTCTGTTGCCAGGTAGTGCCCCCATTGTTAGCCAGGTAGTGCCCCCATTGTTAGCCAGGTAGTGCCCCCATCGTTAGCCAGGTAGTGCCCCCATGCCCCCATTGTTAGCCAGGTAGTGCCTCCATTGTTGCCAGGTAGACCCCCCCATTGTAGCCAGGTAGGCTGCCCCCATTGTAGCCAGGTATTGCCACCCTTTAGTAGCCAGGTAGTGCCTCCATTGTTGCCAGGTATGGCCCCCATTGTAGCCAGGTAGTGCCCCCCATTGTAGCCAGGTAGTGCCCCCCATTGTAGCCAGGTAGTGCCCCCCATTGTTAGCCAGGTAGTGCCCTCTCTGTTGCTAGTGCCCCCCATTGTTAGCCAGGTAGTGCCCCCTCTGTTGCCAGGTATTGCCCCCATTGTAGCTAGGTAGGCCCCCCATTGTAGCCAGGTAGACCCCCCATTGTAGCCAGACAGTGCCCCCCTAAAACTAATAAAAATAAAACAATAAAATCCACTTACCTGACCAGGCTCCTGCAGAGTGGCCAGCTCCTGGACATCTCCTCAGCAGTGTCACAGGGGAAGTGAGTGCAGCCGCGCGTCACTTCCTCTGTGATGCTGACATCTGTGATCCCTCCTGCCTCCTCCCTGCTCAGCGAGGTTCCGGGCGGTGTGAAGCGGGCGCAGCGCCCGCTTCACCCGCCTGTGGGAACGGACCGGTGGCCCAGAGTAGCGCACCAGCGCTACTCTGTCGCCGCGGCCATTCAAAGAACCCCCGCCGCCTGCTGGCGGCGGGAGAAATGCCAACTCCCCCGGGAGGGCGGGAGGGGACCCCAAATAGCGGGACCCCCCCCGCCAAAAACGGGAGAGTTGGCATGTATGAACATACTGGGGTGAACATATATACTTACCTACATCTGGGCGTCTTATAACCTACTGGGGGGACAAATATACACACATACATACTGGGGGGCCCTACATAACTACAGCTGAAGCTGTACAGTGCCACACATAAAACCTAAGGGTGGTACAAGAATCTGCCGTGCACATTGCGCAGATAGCACAGTACAACGCTTCCGTAAATTACTGTTGTTTAGGCCAGATGTGGACTTTCATTACCTTGAAAGAGAAGGTAATAAAGGTGCTCCATTTTTGGGAACCAGGCCAAGAGCGCCAATACACAACCCCTGTGTTGTACCAGGGCAGCCTTTCCCTAACAAAATTCCCTTCACTGGTAATAAATGAAGATCCCAGAAAAGTGTCTTCCCTTATTAAAGAGTCTGTTACAAAAAGTGGATCAGAAAGGACACAACTACCAGTGCAAAACTTGTCCTGATAAGACTAGCCTTTGTATAAAAAAGGCTTTGAAATATACCACTCATCCTTGGATTATTAGTTTAGATTGGAGAGGATGTCGCACACCTTGATTGGATAGATCAGTACTGGGGTGCTTGTGGAAGGGGTTACCAATCCCATATATCATAATTTTCCACAAATCCACAGCACACCACAGATTTGAAGCAAATATGTGAGAAAATGTTATTTGTGCATAAAGTAGACAGGTCTCCAGAAAATTTCAACAGCAGTTGAATATATTGGAAATATCAGACGAAAATTAAACGTTTTCGGCTGTGTGACAGCTCCAGCGGCTTCTCTATCTGCTCCATTTCAGACTTTTCTGACGTTTACTTTCCATCTGATATTTCCAATATCTTCAACTGCTGTTGAAATTTTCTGGAGACCCGTCTACTTTATGCACGAATAAAATTTTCTCACATATTTGCTTCAAATCTGTGGTGTGCAGGGGCGTAACTACCAGGGGCCCATGCGCTTAGGGGGGCCCGCGCCCCGGGGCAGCTGCTATTGCGTCTGCTACCCCAGTAAAGCTGCTCCTGGGCCCGCCGGCAGTGAACTTAACAGTTCACTGCGGCAGGCGCGGAGCTGAGGGGCCTGGCGCATATTGCCTCTGAACGCCAAGGCCCTCCGGCCCGAGCGTTCAGAGACAGCGCTGCCCGGAGATAGCAGAGCGGAGCGACGATCCGCTCTGCTACTTCCCCTGCCAGGCCATCTGCTGATCACGTTGGGCACGCGCGAGTGGGACGTCACATCACACGCAGCACCCCGAGCTGAGCACAGAGGCTGCAGCGCGGACGCATCGGGGGTGAGCGTGGACCGAGGTAAGTAAACTATTTCTTATTTTACCTGCCCCTAAGCCTGCCTGTATACCCCCTAAGCCTGCCTGTATACACCCTAAGGCTGCCTGTATACCCCCTAACCTGCCTATATACCCCCTAAGCCTGCCTGTATAACCCCTAAGCCTGCCTATATACCCCGCAGCCTGCCTTTATACACCCTAAGCCTGCCTGTTTAACCCTAAGCCTGCCTGTATACCCCAATATCCTGCCTATATACCCCCTAAGCCTGCCTATATACCCCCTAAGCCTGCCTATATACGCCCAAGCCTGCCTATATACCCCCCAGCTTGCCTTTATACCCCCAGCCTACCTTTATACCCCCTAGCCTGCCTTTATACCCCGCAGCCTGCCTAGATAGCCCCCCAGCCTGCCTGCATACCACCCAGCCTGCCTGCATAGCCCCCAACCTGCCTTTATACCCCTAAGCCTGCCTTTATACCCCTAAGCCTGCCTGTATACACCCTAAGCCTGCCTGTATACCCCTAAGACTGCCTGTATACCCCCCAAACCTGCCTATATACCCCCCAAGCCTGCCTATATACCCCCACGCCTGCCTATACACCCCCAAGCCTGCCTATATACCCCCTAAGCCTGCCTGTATACCCCCTAAGCCTGCCTATATACCCCCTAAGCCTGCCTATATACCCCCTACGGCTGCCTATACACCCCCTAGCCTGCCTATATACCCCCTAAGCCTGCCTGTATACCCCTAAGCCTGCCTATATACCCCCTAAGCCTGCCTATATACCCCCTAAGCCTGCCTATATATGCCCAAGCCTGCCTATATACCCCCCAGCTTGCCTTTATACCCCCTGCCTGCCTTTATACCCCCTAGCCTGCCTTTATACCCCCATAGCCTGCCTTTATACCCCCCCGCCTGCCTAGATAGCCCCCCCGGCCTGCCTAGATAGCCCCCCAGCCTGCCTGCATACCACCCAGCCTGCCTGCATAGCCCCCCAACCTGCCTGCATAGCCCCCCAGCCTGCCTTTATACCCCCCCTCCGCCTGCCTGTATACCCCTCAGCCTGCCTATATAGTCCCCTAAAGGCTGCCTATATAGCTCTACGTCTGCCTGCCTGAATAGACCTATAGCTACCGTGAAGCCTGTCTGCCTATATGGCCCCTAAAGCTTGCCTACCTATATAGCCCCCGAAGCCTGCCTGTCTACTTTTATGGGGCCCCTTTAGCTACCTAAACCCTACCTATATGGCCCCTATAGCCCACCTAACCCCTGTCTACCTGTATGGCTCCCTATAGCTACCTAAACCCTGCCTGCCTATATGGGCACTCTATTGGCTACCTAAACCTTGCCTATTTGGGGCCTCATATATCCTATCTAAACCCTGCCTAGCCTAAATAGACCCCGGGGGGCAGGTGCTGGAAAAGTCAGGATTTTAAGATATTTGTGTCTAATCTGCAGGGACAAGTGGTCGGGAGATGTCATCATGATGGCGGACTGGACCGGAGGCAGAACAAAGGGGAAAGTCAAAGAATTGTCAGAGAAACGTCACCTGTGAGTCACAAGATGTAACTACACTGTAATCACTTATATTTCTACAGAGCCTGTGTACACTGGTGTCTACCACTATATGGTCACTGTATGGTGGTTATATACAGTCTGCAGAGCCTGTGTACACTGGTGTCTACCACTATATGGTCACTGTATGGTGGTTATATACAGACTGCAGAGCCTGTGTAAACTAGTATATGTCACTATATGGTCACTATATGGCGGTACTATTGGTCAGTAATAGTGTAGGGGTATTATTCAGTCACTATGTGGTGGTAATTTGTGGTCATGTTCTGGTGGTATAATCAAGTCCATATGTAGTAGGGTTATTGGTAATATTGGTTTTGGTATAGTGGATTTGTTTGGTAGCAGTATGATGGTGATATGTATGGTGAGTTATTTGCCCCTTGTATTATCTACATTATCTAACAGCATGTCCTGGTACATGGTCGAGGTGGGCGAGGGGAGGGGGTAGGGGGCCCCATCCAAAAGTTTGCTTTGGGGCCCTGGCTTCTCTAGATACGCCCCTGGTGGTGTGCTCTGGATTTTTGGAAATTTATGGATTATTAGTTTAAGCATACTTTTATCCTTTTTGTATTTGCACTATTACCTGATGCACTAATAATAATAATAGTCTTTATTTATATAGCGCCAACATATTCCGTAGCACTTTACAATTTGGAGGGTGTAGGTGCAGACAAAAAACAAAAACATACATTGCACAATGAAAATCTACTTACAGATGATCCAAAAGGTGAGAGGGCCCTGCTCGTGAGATCTTACAATCTATTAGGGTGTACGGGAGAGACGAAGGGTAAGAAGTGCTAGATTTACAATGGTCCAGCCATGTGACATAATATGGGGTTGTTTATGTAGAATTAGGATGGACCTGCCACGCAGACAGTACATCTATATACAGTTAAGTGCCAAAAAAGAGTGCGCTGGCGGGTAAGGGGAGGGGTTAACCATTAGCCTTATATAGATTTTAGTGTTCACTAACATGGCGTAATACAGAATTTTTTTTTTTAATTTTTCTACATTTTACTACACAGTAATATCTGGGTATTTAATTTATGTAACACCTGTGCAGTTAAAAACGTTTTTTTCCAAACATGTTTTTATTATATTTTCAATAACAGCACAAAGTACGAACAATACAGCGTGTATAGGAGAGAAAAACAAACATGTCTCCATCCTGTTTCCTGGGTATTTATAACAGTAAGTAAGATATCCAAGACCTATTATCTTATGAATAATCAAAAATGGATGTAGTCAAAGCATTACAATAGGTTGTATGGAAACAAAATAGAAACAGAGGAGTAAATGGCATATCAGACATGCCAATTGAGAATCATGTGGTTAGTTAGTTAAATCAGGCCAGGAAACATAGGTATGTACTTTGGCAATACAGGCCAGTTCTAAATCACTTTAAAGCAGTGTAGAATGTGCCAGAATGTATAAACCTGTTCTTCTTCAGTTCATACAGACAGGCGCATTGTTAGTGCTACTACAAGAACTCTGGCTCAGGCAAACCACCTTTAACTTGGTCTGGCTGTTCTTACTGTTATGCGCCTAGGTTTGGTGTCAAAGATTAAGTCTACGAATGTAGTGCAACACACCCCCAGAACGCCCCCACATCTTTGGTACATTACAAATTGTCGGGTAGGCGGCGGCCACACCAAAGTTTGGCGTGCGACTGTTCATACATCTATAGAACAGGGCTACCACAGATTTTTTACGTCAGAGAACTGGCGCTGCCCCATTCATACGTGTCGCTCATAGTCTGTATAACTATAAGTTAAAATTGAAAACGCAAATAACTAATATTTGGAGGGATATAGGTCTGAAGTGGTAAGTTACACCTAATAGTTCCTTGATAAGATAGTAGTGGTTAATGATGTGAATAACAATTCTTAGCATGGTATATCCCCGTATTCACTAAAGCCAGCAGTGTTGTATAAGTATAAAGAATAGCACATTTCAATGGATAAATCAGTGGGCTTCAAACAATATGGATTGGTGGAGTTTCCCTACCGAGATGCTTTGCTACCTCAGTCTGGACAGAAGGATATTGTGTTAAAACATGCACAATGTATAAAATGGAGTATTTGTTTTCTACATGGCAGAAACTAATACTATCCCCATTAGGAAGGGCAAATGTGGTCAAAATGATCATATTTCCAAAACTTTTATACTTGCTTTACTCATTACCAATATATCTGTGACCAAAAGAACTAAAGGCCATTAATACGTTATTCCAATCATTTATTTGGAACCATCGCAAGCCTCAAACCAGCATGATCATCTTGACTCAACATAGATCTCACGGGGGCATTAATTTCCCACACATACAGCTGTACAACCTAGCAGCTCTACTTATTAGGATACAGATCTTTTCTAATAACTGCAGGTCTATTTGTTGGGTGCAAAACTCCACTTTGATTATCAGTATACATTTCAGATAGGTGTTCTTTTTCAATTTTGCCCAGTTCATCTTTGTTGATAGAGGTACCTTGCAGTTAAATTTGAATCCAGCAATTTTGTAGTCACCACAGGTTTATAGGTTCCAAAGATACCTTTTATTATACGTATACATTTCAGATACGTGTTTTTTGCACTTTTGCCCAGTCCAGATTTGTTGATAGAGGTACCTTGCAGTTAAATTTGAATCCAGCAATTGTGTAGTCACCACAGGTGAATTGATAGGTGCCAAAAATACCTTTTATTATATGTATACATTTCAGATACGTGTTTTTTTGCACTTTTGCCCAGTCCAGATTTGTTGATAGAGGTACCTTGCAGTTAAATTTGAATCCAGCAATTGTGTAGTCACCACAGGTGAATTGATAGGTGCCAAAAATACCTTTTATTATCCGTATACATTTCAGATACGTGTTTTTTGCACTTTTGCCCAGTCCAGATTTGTTGATAGAGCCACCTTGCAGTTAAATTTGAATCCAGCAATTGTGTAGTCACCACAGGTTGATAGGTTCCAAAAATACCTTTTATTATCCGTATACATTTCAGATACGTGTTTTTTGCACTTTTGCCCAGTCCAGATTTGTTGATAGAGGTACCTTGCAGTTAAATTTGAATCCAGCGGGGGCGGGGCCTGACTGCTGAAGAGAGAGGACGTGCATTACTGGAGCTCCTGTGGCCTTGATACCAAAAAGCACCAAAAACCTATTTCCACCCGGCTATTTCCTCGGCTGCAGGGGTGAGAGAAGGTAGGAGACCCAGCAGCTTACCCCACTGAAGCTCCTGAACAGCTGTGCCGCACGGCAAGAGCCGCCGAAGTAACCGACCCCGAGGCCGGGGCCCGAGGCCGGGATCCCCGCCGTGAGACGGACTGAGCGGCGCGCGCAGCGCCTCCTACGCTCCGGCGCCCGCACCGACAGCTTAGACACCCAAAAAGTGCTGGAGGCCATTCACACCTGCCAGACCATGCTCTCCACACGCATCGATGAGATTAAAGTACACATTTCCCTGCTTCGGCAAGATGCGCAGGTGCTGCGTGAGAGAGTTACAGAGGTGGAGCAGAGGGTGAGCGACCTGGAAGACCGAGCAAATCCAGTCAACGTTAAAATTTCTGATGTTACAGCCCAAGTCCTTCGATTACGCCAACAGATTGACGATCAAGAGAATCGACTTAGGCGCTGCAACCTGAGATTTATTGGTCTACCTGAGGGGGCGGAGGGCTCTAGACCGGAGGCATTCCTTGAATCTCTTCTAAACTGAAAAATTTGGAAGAGAGAGATTCTCTGTCATGTTTGCAGTGGAGCGAGCCCACCGCATTATGCCAAAACCACCTCCACCTGGGGCTCCTCCGAGGACTTTTATTGCCAAGTTCTTGAACTATCGAGATCGAGATGCCCTGTTGCGCCTTATGCGGGAGAAAGGCCCGATCCCGTATGAAAACGTCCAAATCCACGTCTACCCGGACTTCTCATTGGAAATCCAACGGAAACGTGCTCAATTTACTTCAGCAAAAGCAAAGCTCCGTGAGCGCGGCCTGAAGTATGCTATGATTTATCCTGCCAGGCTTCGGGTACAGGTGGGAGAGAGAACCCACTTCTTTGAGACCCCAGTAGATCCCCAAGACTGGCTAGACAAACATCCGGAGGCGAACTTACGTGGTCCTTAGTGACCACTTAAAGACTCAAGTTCATCTCTCTTGACGCTGATTTGGGTATTGTTGCACTGAAATTTATGTTCCATTTTATGATGCCTTTTCTCTTTCACCCATGTATGAGAGTTTTTTCTCCTCTCACCCTCTTTCCCGTTCTCTTCCCCCCCTTCCTAACCTAACCTCTGCCCTCCCTTTTATCTTTCCTATACCTCATCTTCCCTTTCCTTAACTCTCAAGGTCTTGTGCATACATTGGCAATTTATTGTGTGGGGTATTGATTTCCCTTTGAAGATGTTCCTCCTAGATATTTACTATAATTATTCTGATTTCTAAGAGCTGTTTGCTCGGCACCGACAGCTGTTCGATATTAGGTTAAGGCGACTCCACGCCATTTGTAAGTTGAAACATGGTCAATGTTTGGGTCATACATCCAGCTGTTGGGGATTGGATGTGGGGTGGGAAACGGGTTCATTGGGGTTTTGCTAAGATGTGTGTGCATTCTCTATTTACACCAACACGAGCTGTAGCCTGGACGACGTTGAGGGATCTTGATGTTCGGAATGGTGGGTGGGGGCTTATACGATATCCTAGATACTCCTTTCATTTGGAAGCGCCATGGCGTCTTTAAATTTTCTTTCATGGAACGTGAGGGGTCTTAATGATTCGATTAAACGCAATTTGGTGATGAGGCTGATTAAGTCATATATGGTAGATATTATTTGTCTCCAGGAGACCCACCTATCTGGCCCTAGAACCCGTACACTACGTAAACCGTGGGTGAGATGGACCGATCACTCTGAATACTCTTCCCATGCAAGGGGGGTGTCGATATTGGTCTGAAAAAATGTGCTCTTTCGTTTAAATATGATTGATATTGACAAACACGGAAGATATATCTTCATATACTGCTTTATTGATAATAAACCGTTGATTCTGGTCAATACCTACATTCCTCCCTCCCCCCCCCTCTTCCAGTTGGAGGTCATTCACTCGGCAATTGCCTTCACTTTGCGATGGCCAGATACATTGGTTATGTGGTTAGGGGATTTCAATTCAACCTGGGACACTGTCAGAGATAGGTTCACTGGGGGGCAGACTCTTGGGCTGGCTGATTCGCCCTCTCCCTTACAGATGGCGGTGGGTGCAGTGGGTTTCATTGATGCTTGGCAGTCTCTTCACCCATCTGCTTCTCAATATTCTTGCTTTTCGCCGGGATATAATGCACTGTCTAGAATAGATTTGGCCCTAGTCAATAAACAACTCCTTCCTTATGTGACGGAGTGTAAGTATTTGTCCCGCTCGGTTTCTGACCATTCTCCTGTGATGCTGCGCCTGATATGGTCGGACCTTACCAAGCCCAAATCCTGGTGTTTTAACCCCTATTGGTTTACGCTGCTCCCACCCTCTGCCCAGTTTACTGAAAGATGGGTAGAATTCTTATTGATAAACGAACGTCACTCCTCCCTTCTTTCAATCTGGGACGCATTCAAGGCATACATTAGGGGAGAACTTTCCACCGCGGTTGCTGATTTAAAGCGTTCGTATGCAGCTAAGGCTGATACCTTGGCCTGGGAAGTAGAGCGGGCGGAGCTAACATATGTCAGAGATCCAAAGGAGGACAATAAATCAGGCTGGCTCTTGCGACAGAAATTATATACACAGCTATTGCGAGATCGGGAGACCCGCACTACATTCTTTACTAGACAATCATTCTATGAAATGGGTGAACGCTGTGGTAAACTCTTAGCCTGTATGGCTAAGAAATCCCATGAACCCCCGGTCATTACAAGCCTGAGGCAGCCCGATGGAGAGATTATTTCCAACCCTAAGCAGGTGGCGGAAGAGTTTCGCTTGTTCTATGCAGATCTGTACGATGTTCACACGTTAGTATCTGAGACGGAAATTGAGGAATATTTGCAAGATGTGGCGTTACCCTCCCTCACAGAGGAGCAACATGCCGTGTTGGAAGCCCCTTTCTCCCCTGAGGAGATACAGGTGGCCATTGCCTCCTTTAAAAACGCCAAATCTCCTGGAACTGATGGGTTACCTATTGAGTTCTTCAAACAAGATCCCGAATACTTTGGCCCCCTACTACTTAGATTGTTCAATGAGGCAAAGGAGGCGGCATGTCTCCCAGCCTCAATGAGGGAAGCAATGATTGTAGTTATCCCTAAGCCTGGCCGGGATCCTGAACTGTGTTCATCGTACAGACCGATATCTCTCCTCCAGACAGATGTTAAGATACTGGCCAAGGTTTTGGCCATTCGCCTAAACTCCGTTATCCTCTCCCTAGTACATGAGGATCAGACAGGTTTTATGCCGGGTAAGCACACGGCCATGAATCTGCGCCGACTCTTCATGAATATGCAGGCTCCTCACTCGAATGTAGGGACCAGGATATTAGTATCCCTAGACACAAACAAGGCCTTTGACTCTGTGGAATGGAATTATCTGTGGTTGGTTCTTCAGAGGTTTGGTTTTGGTCCATCTTTTATTTCCTGGGTCAAACTCCTATATTATCAGCCAGTCGCCAAAGTTAGAGTGAACGGCCTCATATCGGACTCACTATCCTTGCGTAGGGGTACCAGACAGGGGTGCCCTCTGTCGCCACTTCTGTTTGCTATGGCCATCGAGCCCTTAGCCGCTCGTATACGAGCAGACGCGAATATAATTGGGTTTGAGATGGGCTCTTTACATGAGAAAATCAGCCTATACGCAGATGATGCTCTTTTGTACTTGCGAGATGTAGAACACTCACTTCCCAGAGCCTTAGAAGTAGTCGATACATTTGGCCAGTACTCTGGGCTACAGGTTAATATTGAAAAATCCCATTTACTGCCCTTGGACTCTTTTGCCCCCCCGCAGCAGGCCTCGACTCTGCCACTGCGGTGGTCATCTCAGATTACATACCTGGGAATCAATATATCTAGATCCCTAACGGAATTCTATGACCTCAATATCGCCCCACTTCTAGCCTACCTTCGCAACAGAATCCAAGGGTGGAGTAAATTACCCCTGTCATTTATGGCTAGGATTAGCTTGGTAAAGATGATCTTATTCCCTAAAATCCTGTATGTCTTTATTCAGTCTCCAATATATCTCAATTCCACTATATTTAGGGCTTTAAACTCTATTCTGCTCTCCTTTATTTGGAATAGTGGTAGGGCCCGTCTGTCCTTACATGTCCTACAGCACCCATGGGAACAGGGAGGCGTCTCCGTCCCTGACCTGCGGACATACTACTGGGCGGCTCAACTCTCCCACTTGGTTAGATGGCGGGAAATGGATCTCCTAAGGGTTATGGAGCTACTAATTAAACCGTTGAACCCGGTATACATACACCCCTTGCATTTTCTCTTTTCAGCACCTCTTAGACTTATCCACTGCCACCAGGGTCCCTCCATTCTCAAACAGTGTCCATTAATATGGAAACGGGTGAAAGACTTATACTATCAATCAGGTGTAGATGCATATACACCCCTTTGGAACAATAATAATATGCAGGAACTTCTAGCACTAGAGGGCTCTGTATGGAAGGGAAAGGGGGTGATATACATATTCCAATTATGTGAAAACTTGACGCATAAGTCATTTCAGGATTTAGCTGGGGAATATGATATTCCTAACACGCATTTTTTCCACTATCTTCAGCTAAGACATGCCCTACATGCGCAATTTACAATGAATCAAATTGCTTTTCAAGATTTTCCTATACCCCCTTTGCTGCTATCCCCCCCACCGAGAGGCCTCATAACATGCTTTCATGCATTACTACTGAAAAGAAAGTTGGGGGACCCATTCCGGGGGAAGAAGAGTACTTGCGAAGGGGACATGGGACCCATAACAGAGGATCAATGGGCTGTAGCCTTGGAGACCCCCAAATTAGTGTCTTCGAAATATGGGGAAAGAGTAACCCAACTGTACATATTACACCATGCATACTATACCACCACACGCTTGCATAAATTCAGACCGGAGATTCCTGATCTCTGTCCGAAGTGTCTCTCTGTTCCGGGTTCCTTTTTCCACTTAATGTGGGCTTGCCCCAAGATCCAAGGTTTCTGGCAACAAATCCTTAGGTTCTTGAATGATAGAATGGGCTGCCCGGTACCAGATGACCCAAAAGCTTGCCTATTATTCTGGATCCAGAGGCAACTACCGTCCTTGGTGACCCGCACATGTCTCACTGAACTTCTTTTTATTGCTAGGAAAACTATAGCCCGACATTGGATGTCCTCTTATACTCCTGGACTACAGGATTGGATAAAATCTGTAAATGCCACCCTCCCTTTTAAAAAATATTTACCTACATCGGGGTGCCCAGACAATTTGTTAGGGTCTGGAAGGACTGGATTGACTCCACTCATACGGCTTTGGCCATTCCTTATGTCGCTTAGAGGTACTTAGTAGAGATCTGTTGTTGGCCCTGGGTTACATGCCTATTCACCCACTATGACTTCCAGAGCGTTACCTTGTAGATCCTACAGCTTATACGGACCTCCTATGAGGGTATATGATGTCTGCACAGAAAAGTAATGGATACACACACACACACACACACATTCTTGACTTAGAAAAGGGTTTTATTGTCAAGGCTGGTTGTTATTCCAGTCTAGTTTCTCTTATTATCCTGATACAATTGTATGCTAGGAATGCCATGACTATCTTATGCTCTGCATAGTTTTTCGTACTAATTCTTTGATGTAACCTTAATGGAATGATATAATTGAATGACGAAATTATATATCTGTATCTTTTTTTTTTAATATATGCTACTTCCTTCTACTGATGATGTATTTCCTGCATATTTCTTAAATAAACTTAATTTTTGGTTTAAAAAATTTGAATCCAGCAATTGTGTAGTCACCACAGGTGAATTGATAGTTGCCAAAAATACCTTTTATTATCCGTATACATTTCAGATACGTGTTTTTTGCACTTTTGCCCAGTCCAGATTTGTTGATAGAGCCACCTTGCAGTTAAATTTGAATCCAGCAATTGTGTAGTCACCACAGGTTGATAGGTGCCAAAAATACCTTTTATTATCCGTATACATTTCAGATACGTATTTTTTGCACTTTTGCCCAGTCCAGATTTGTTGATAGAGGTACCTTGCAGTTAAATGTGAATCCAGCAATTGTGTAGTCACCACAGGTTGATAGGTGCCAAAAATACCTTTTATTATCCGTATACATTTCAGATACGTGTTTTTTTGCACTTTTGCCCAGTCCAGATTTGTTGATATAGCCACCTTGCAGTTAAATTTGAATCCAGCAATTGTGTAGTCACCACAGGTTGATAGGTGCCAAAAATACCTTTTATTATCCGTATACATTTCAGATACGTGTTTTTTGCACTTTTGCCCAGTCCAGATTTGTTGATATAGCCACCTTGCAGTTAAATTTGAATCCAGCAATTGTGTAGTCACCACAGGTGAATTGATAGGTGCCAAAAATACCTTTTATTATCCGTATACATTTCAGATACGTGTTTTTTGCACTTTTGCCCAGTCCAGATTTGTTGATAGAGCCACCTTGCAGTTAAATTTGAATCCAGCAATTTTGTTTTGATTTGAGGGATTTGAGAATAGCTGTGATTTGCCGTCTTTTAATAAGAGACGTTCCAAACCCTTCCATACCCTCTCAAATTTTATCTTTCTGAACATGGAGCAAAATGCAGGTGGTAAGCGAGCAAAGAGGGGGGTAGGACATGGAGGTAGAGGTACGAGAGAAGGTGCTCCTTCCAGTGCTGGCGACAACACGCAAGCCAGCGGATTGTCGGTTGCAGGACCATCAGGCCTGTCATCGCTGGGTCAGGGCCCTGTGAATCTCAGTAACGAACAGCGTCGCCAATCTGTTCTTCAGTGGTTAATGCAACCTGCATCCAGCAGTCTTACCTCCTCGTCCTCCCAGTCACGGCCACAAATGTCGTCATCAGCATCATCAGCATCCGTCCAACATGAAGTGAAGGCAGCCCAAATGTCAACTCGTGTACCCACCACTGTGGATAATCCATTTTCTGAAGACCTCTTTGATGACAAAATGCGGTTGGGGTCAGAAAGCATGTTAAAAGATCAAGAGGCCAAAGAGGATGATTTTCTCTGCTCTGACGCCCAGTTACTGATGCCATCAGAGGATGAGAAGGAAGCCGGTCAATCGGCAAAAATCCCGGGTGGTCGGCAATGCCTTGCAGTCCCTCTTGCTTGTAGCCCGCAGCTCCTGGATGCAGAATGTCAGGACGACGAAGTCACCTGTGTTGATGATGATGATGACGACATTGCGGATCCAACGTGGTCTTTTCAGCAGAATTTGCTTGCGAGCGCTTCATCACTGGACGAGGAGGAAGATGATGGGGTAGTGTCAGTACGGGTCTCGCCTCAAAAAGGGAGAGGGCGGTCGCAGAAGTCCGCTGATATGATTCCGCCAGCCACGATCAGCGGAAACCCCGCTCCTTGCGTATCGCTGTCAAAAAGGTCCAGGACCTCTCAAGCCTGGGCCGTCTTTGAGCAAGCCTCTGATTCACCCAGCGATGTCATATGCCGCCTTTGCCGTAAATGCATAAGTAGAGGCAAGAATCTTAGGTGTTTAACCACCCCCAACATGTCTAGTCACATGCAGCGAATGCATGAGTTGAAATGGAGGCAATACGGCCAAAAAAGGCCAGACCGACGCCGGGCCTCCAACCACTGTCACACCCTCTGTCTCCGCCTCCTCCTCCTCCGCCACCACCAAGCGTTCCTCAGCTGCCCATGTCTCTCAGAGTTATGATCAGGGATCAGCCTCCGCTTCAGCCTCCACCGTCGCCCGAGTACCACCAGCACCACCAGAGACCCATCCTACCCCTTGTCCTTCCGCCAGTTTGACGACCTGCACGCCATACAGCGGACAGTCTAGCAGCCAGTATTCTGTCTTCCAGGTTTGGGAGCAGAAGAAACACTTTAACCCAAACCATCCCAAAGCCAAAAGCCTGAATGTTGGCATTCCCGGGCTTTTGGCCTTGGAAATGTTGCCTTTCCGTCTGGTGACACAGATGGGTTCCGCCACGTAATGGCCCTTGCCTGCCCCCCCAATACCAGATGCCAAGCGGGCATTTCCTTGCCAGAAAAGCCGTCCCTGCCCTGGCCAGCCACGTGTCATCTAAAATTTCAAGCGCGTTGTTCTGCATCTGTGGCCGGAAAGTCCATCTGACCACCGACACATGGACTATAAGCACGGCCAAGGCCGCTATATTCTGTGACAGCTCACTGGGTGAGCTGGGTGGATGTCTCCGGGGGTGACGGTGGCTCTCAGGCTGGCGCACGCTCTTCAAAACGGCAGGGATGGTGCAGGGCTCTTTTCCCCAAGGTCCTCTGGGGGTATCACAGTGCCCAGAGAAACCAGCCGTTTTTGAAATTAATCTGTCTTTGGAGACCGTCCACACCAGGTCAGGAGCTGTGGACGGCTCCCCGCCAACGAGACCGAGCACTGGCTGGGTGACAAGAACCTTGTGGCCAGGCACGGTGGTGTGCGATACCGGGCGAAATCTGCTGGCCACCCCTAAGATCGGTAGGCTGGAGCACATCCCTTGCCTGGCACATGTCATGAACCTTGCCCCTCCCAGAAATTTCTAAAGAGCTAACCCGGTCTGGACTGCCTGCTGAGGAAAGGGCTTGGGGCCCTGAGTTCGCACTTCCGGGGTTCGCACCCTCCCTTCGTCCCGCCTGGCTGCGTTGCAGTGTCAGCCCGGCCCCCCGTCACCGCTCATTGTTGACGTGGCAACACGCTGGAATTCCACCCTCCACATTCTCCAGCGTTGTGGCAGCAGCGCAATGCCATTACCAGTACGAAGTGACACATGGCCTGACAAGCAGGTGCGACCTCGGGTGTTGAGGCACCGAGAGTGGAGGCAGGTGAAAGAGCTCTACACCATCCTTGCCATTGTGGTGATCTTAGTTCTGGAACGATCGTTGGACACTCTGAAACAACAGGTCCCGCCAGCGACGGAGGAGGAGACAGACACAGATGCGGACACAGAGCCTTTCTCTCCGTCGAATCCACAAGGCCCGACAGTTTCTCAATTTTAATCGGCCTTCAATAGCATGGTTCGGGGTCCAGGGCATGCAAGGCGGGCGCATTAGCTCTCAGGTGCATCATCTCAGGAAAAGTCAGGGCTTTTGTGAAGCTGTGCCGAAGGAAACGGAGGAGGGGGAGGAGGTTTTCCTAGACACCGACATTAACCAACGTCCCTGCCTTGGAAGAGGTTGGCGGCGAATTTAAGGGGGAGGAGGAAGATGGGGATGATAAATTTGCTAGTGCCCCTCAACCCAGAGGCTTGGAAATCAAGGCTCCATCTCTCACATATTTGCTGGATGCTCCATTTCCTCCAACATGAACCTCGCATTAAGGCCAATCCAAATGAACAACAGTTACTCGGGTGGCCACCCTCTTGGGTCCCCGGTACAAAACAAAAACTCAGCACATACCTTCAACCCACCCAACAAGAGAGTAAAAGGCAGGAAATGGAGACCTTGCGGATTGATCAACTGGAGACATCTGTTGCGTCTGCTTCATGTTCGTCAAATGTCACGGTGGAACAACATCAGCGACGTGACAGCAGTAGAGTGCCAAGTAGCCGTAGCGGCAGCAGCAGCAGCAGCAAGGTGGCAGAAGCCTAATGGGTGACCTCGGCAATCTTATTATTTACCACCTCACCAACGCATGCAATACAGGGCACACATCCAACACACAGAGACCAGCTTAAGACTTGGTCACGACTATCTGCGTCTCAACACCGATGGTTTTTGTATGTGTTCCGGGACCCAATAGACTTCTGGGTATCCAAAATGGACGAATGGCCCGAGCTCCGCTCGCCACGCCATAGAGGTGTTGTCCCTCCCCCAGCAGCCAGAGTCATATCTTAGTGGACCTTCATCACTGCTGGAGGAGTCATTACAGACAAACGCATCCGGCTTTCCACCGATAATGTGGATCGTTTGATTTTCCCATCAAGATGAATCAGGCATGGATCTCTGATGATGTTGTGGCCCCCCCTGGCCGAGGTCACCGATTAGTTGCCGGTCACTTCACATTCCTCTTCACACAGAAATGGTCCTCTTGAAAACTTTTTTTAAAAATTATCATCTCTTACTGCACTTTTTGTTCTCAGTTCCCCACAGTTAATTTTGCTGGTTTTGCTGTGAGGAGACTGTAAAAGACAGCAAGGTTTCATGACAACATTGTATTCCTTTTAAACTCATTTTATCTTTAGAAGTTTTCGCATTGTCAATGGTTTTGAGGTCATGTTGCTTGGAGATACAGCTATAATTATGGTCCTTTGGAACAGAAATGTGGCTTCTAAGTGGCATTTCTCCATCACAAATTTTAATATGGCTGAGAAGTCATATTTAGAATTTTTTGGGGTCAAAGTTTCTGTGAGATACAGCAATAATCACGGTCCCTTGGAACAGAAATGTGGCTTTTTTAGTGCATTTCTCCCTCACAATTTTAACAGTGGCTGAGAAGTCATTTTTATAATTTTTGGGGTCAAGCTTGCTTTGAAAAAGCAGCAACACTACGGGTTCTATTCTAAAAAAATTTGTTTCTAACAGACATTTGTTCTTCACAATTTTTCAAAAGTGGCTCAAGGGGCATGTTTTGAATTTTTGGGGGCATTTTGCTGTGACATGCAGCTATAAATACAGGTCCTATTAAAAAAAAAATGTTGTTTCTAACAGACATTTGTTCTTCACAATTGTCAAAAGTGGCTCAAGGGTCATGTTTTGAATTTTTGGGGGCATTTTTCTGTGACATGCAGCTATACTACAGGTCCCCAAATTTTAAACAAAAAATTTGTTTCCTTTCAACCCAAGGTACAATTTTGGGTGTTCTTCTCCAATTGTCCAAAATTTTTGGGTTCCTTTTAAATGGGTCATGTTTTGAATTTTTGGGGGATTTTGCTTTGAAATGCAGCTAGACTACAGGTCCTAAAGTAAAAAATGTGGTTTCTAACAGACATTGTTTCTTTACAATTGTCAAGAGTGGCTCAAGGGGGATGGTGCTGTCAAAACAGGGAAAGGTAGGACACTGTTTTAAAGGACACATATTGCAAAATGACTTGTTTTTGCAAGATCTTTAACATAGGCTTTTTCAATCCCTGTATTGAGACAACCCATATAAAATACAAATTAAAAAAGAGAAAAACAAAGACATGGTGGGATTCCCATCCTATTTTATAAAAATGTGTTTTCTAGAATTAAACTACTAAAAACTTGGGATGTACAAAATAGCTGGTAAAAAAAATTCCTCTGAATTGTACAAGGAGGTACCTGAAGACTGACCCAAAAGTAGGTTATTCAGAGGACATTTGGGGTAATGGAGCACGGACAGAGAAACAAAGAACAAAAGGACAATTTCCTCCACACGTTGAGTAAAAAGGTTAAAGAATGCCAAAAAAAAGGGCACCTGGGTGGAACAGGACGTTAACCACCAGTTTTCAAGTGAACTCAAATTTGGTCCCCCACTCATACGGAGGGGCAAGCGCTACCCAGGTCTTGACTGTGTAACTAAGGGAAGGCTGGAGGTCTACTCACACTTTTCCCACTCTGCTTCAGCATGACTGTTTTTCGTTTTCTGCCTTTATAAGGGCATTTTTACCGTGTAAATAGATGACGACGCCAGCCTGGGCTCTCACCACACCCACTGTAACTCCGGCCCTGGCAGCGAACCTGCGTGTTAATAGATGACAGACACTAGCATGGGCCCTTTTCACCGCACCCACTGTAAGTCTGGCCCTGGCAGCTGGACCTCCGTGTTTAACAGATGGCTGACGGCAGTACTAGCTCTCACCATTAGGGGGAATCAGGAGAGCTTCAAATTTCCTAAAAAAATCAGATTTTGAAAAAGGTGATTTCTGTGAGGTTAAAATAGTGTCAAAAAGGGCCCCAGGGGTGGACACAAATTGCACAATTTGAGGCTTAAAATTTTCTGGGGCTGGAGTCACATGGGTGCATCATTTGATTTTCCAGGGGGGTCGTCCCTAATCACTGAAGAAGGATTTGGAGGAAAAATTTAAAAACCCTTGAATTGATTGGCTGAATCACTCTCAGAAGCCAGGAGGGCAAATGTCTTCTCAACCAAGAAGTGTTTTGGGGATGATTAGGACATTTTTATTACTTATGGGGTGTGCCCGGACCGAAAAAACACATCTACAAGTGTAAAAAATACCTTTAAAAACTGCAGGAGGGGTGTATGTTGTATGTTATCACACTGAAAAAAAAGCAAAATGATAATAATGTAAAACTATAAATAAAACTTCCCTAAATAAATTCTGTAAACAAATGCAGTTACCAAAAAATATACAAGTGACAGTCCCCTGTACAAAATAGCATAGTGCCACTTTGTGATCTGTGGTCAACAGGTTTAGGGTCATGCTGTGGCCCAGGACAGGTAGGGCAATGTCCAGTGAAACTAAAATGGTGGTTGAAGACTTTCCTTTCCCAGCACTTTTTAATCTGTGGGTCAACAGGGTTTAATTTGGTCATAAATGCGGTACAGGACAGATATAGTTAATGTCCATTCAACTAAAATGGTGTTGAAAGACTCCTTTTTCCGGGCCCTTTTTAATCGGGGTCATGCAGGTTTGGGGCTCATGCTGCGTTCAGGACAGGGATAATCAATGTCCAGTTCAAGTAAAAGGATGTTCAAATCATACTGCCTTCTGGCACTTTTAATTTTGTGGGTCATGAAGGTTTAAGGGGCATGCTGTGGTGCAAGACAGGGATAGTGAATGGGCTGTGATTTTTTTTCTGTGGCTTTTATAACCTAATTTGTCTTGCCTAAGATGTAGCACATATCCATTTGACTGTTTGTGGATGTTTAAATTTCCCGCTTCTCCAGGCCCCGTTTGGGTGTAAGAATGAAGGTGTTGTTGCTCTCCCATAACTTTAATGGTCACCGGGGATAATCTATTATCGACTATCGGATATCTTATTGATAATTGCCGATATCGACTATCGACCCAATGACGATAGTCAACGTAATCGCTCATCACTAATCATAACGCTTTCATGAGGCAAAAATCAAAAACACAATGTTGGGAACCCATCAATTCAATTACCAATAGCCTTGTTGTTGTATACATATGGTCATAATTTTACAAGATTTTACAACCTGTTGAGATCGTGTTTTGACTATTCAACCACCCAGACAGGTATAACTCACTGGACTAAGCAAGTAAATTCTATAACAACAGACACCTTGATAAAATCACTTACACAAGCGGCAAAATATTTACCAGCCGTGATCTACTGAATGATCGCCTTTAAAATCATTCATTGAGCATACATATCTCCTCATAGAGAGTTTTTTATGGGACATTCAAATAATCGCTCTAGCATACAGTGTAATGCCCCTCACGCTGACCTGCTACATTGCCTGCGGGAAAGATGCGCGCCGGACCGCACGCCCCCCCCTCCGGGCATAGGGGAGGCGCGGCATGACCCGGCAAGATGGGCAGGTCCTGTCGCTTGGGACGTCAGCGGAGGCGTGTCGGGGGGCGGGGCGGAGGTGAGCTGCGAGGTCCCGTTGATCGTCACTTCCGCCCGCGAAATCATTGGCGCGGCACGAGGCAGCAGTGAAGGACGCCTGTGCCACGCTCTCCCCCTGTCATGGCGGCGGAACACGCTGAGCTGCTGCGGCAGCTGATCGCGACGAGGGGGGTTGAATGGGTGCGTGCGGCAGTGCAGGAGGCCGGGGACGGCCGGCTCCCACAGAGGCTGAGAGCAACAATGGGGGCAGGAGGAGACGTCGGGCTAGGCCGCCGCAGCGGCTTAGCCCTGAAAGTACCCCAAGGACCCGCCATCGCCGGCGGAGCCCCTCTCGGGACCCTCCGGGTCGGGCAGGCGGGCGACAGGCGAGTCGGGAGGAATCCAGGTAGGCCGGCGGGTCTTGCGGGGGGCGGTGGTCTGGTGGGCCAGTCTGGAACCCAGTCCGCCGCCGCCTCAGGTTGTCCGGTCCGGTCCGTGGTGACGGTGCCCCGCTCTGGTGATGTGCCGGCCAGGGGGGTAGCCGAGCGTCGGAGTCCCTTGCGGCAGCAGTCCCCAGGAGGCATGGGGCGGCAGAGTGACGTGGACGGGCGCGGACAGCTGGCTCCTTCGACGACGAGGGAGCATCCCTGCCTCTGCCGGGGCAGGGGACGACAAGTCCCCATCGTCCAGGACTGTGCAGCCTCCCCCCCTTGGGGTTAGATAGCCCGGTCCAGGGCAGGAGGACGGCAGCGGAGCTTCGGGACTTTCTTCGGTTCGATGAGCAAGATTCCAGGACAGCGGCTGGTGGGTTCACAGCCCCCACGCAGCCCGGTGAGTGTTTGTCTTTGTCGTGTTCGTTTCCTCCTATTTTGCACGCGCTGGCGGAGCGGGGGGTACAAGAGGGTTCAGGTACTCCCCCATCGGGGCAGTCGGTCGGGCTGGGGGTGAGTTCAGGTGAGTCAAGGGGCCTGGCGGCGGCTTTGAGGGAGCTGTTGGCGCGTTTTGATGATCGGGGTGGGGTGTCGCCCGCTGGGGCTTGGGTTTCACCCGCGCCCTTGGGGTTAGGTGCAGAGTTACAGGGGGTGACCGTAGCGGGATCGCCGTCGGGGGTTTGCGGGTCGAGCGTCTCGGTGTCGGTCCAGACTGAGAAGGTAGTACAGGAGAGCGTGCGTTTAGATGATCGGGCGCGTGGAGAAGTGTATGTTTGCTTTGAAGGCCCCTTGGGGGCTCACTTGAAGCAGGAGGTTAGGGACAAGATTGAAAAGGATGAATATGTAGAGATTTTTTCCCTTTTGCCCTTGGAGAAGTTTAATTTGGACAAAGGCAAAAAGGATGAGAGTAAAAAGGAGGAAGAGGAGAAACGTCGCTGGCGATTGATTCCGCAGACGTTCACAAACTGGCTACAAGCATTTGCCATCTTGGCAAGTTTTATCGGAGAGAAGGCACCGGAAAATTGTTCGGCGTTGTTCTGCTACATGGGTTCAATAGGCGAGGCGCATCGGGCGTACGGGGGGATGGCGTGGCTCCGGTACGACGAGCAAATCCGCCAGAGGAAGGCAGTGCGTCCTTCTATTCGGTGGGACCACAAGGACATAGGTCTGTGGTTGCGCGTTATGGCCCCGACGAAATTTGGGCAGTCCTTTCAGGGCGGGGCTGGGTTTTCCGGCCAGAGTGGGTCGACAAGCGGGGCAGGGTCGGGTGGAGCGTCAGGAAGTCAAAAAGGGGGGGCTTGCTGGCAGTATAACAGTGGCCAGTGTAAATTTGTGTCTGGTTGCCGGTTCAAACACTTCTGTTCATTCTGTGGGGGCTCATCACACCCGGTTACCAAATGCTTCAAGAAGGGACGAGCTAAGGGGAACGGCGCAGGTGGCCAAGGGGGTGACACCGGTGAAACTTCCCGCAATGGCACCTTTTCTGGCCAGGTATCCGGATAGGGTGGCAGCACGTTTGCTGATGGAGGGTTTTGAGCGAGGTTTTCGGATTCCCCCCCCAGCTCATGTCGTTCCTTTTTCTGTTAAGAACCTGAGGTCCGCTAGGGAGCATCCCTCGGTAGTGGAGGAGAAGCTAGCAAAGGAGGTGGCACTCAGGCGGATGGCAGGGCCCTTTGTTGAACCCCCCTTTTCTGACTTGGTGGTGTCCCCTTTGGGGGTCGTGCCAAAGAAAGAGCCAAACAAGTTTCGGCTTATCCATCATCTGTCGTTCCCAAAAGGTCAATCGGTGAACGATGGGATTTCCCCGGATCTGTGTTCGGTGGTGTACACGTCTTTTGATGAGGCTTTGGCTCTCATACGCCGACATGGTCCGGGCTCCTTGATGGCTAAGACCGACATCGAGTCGGCCTTTCGATTGTTACCGGTTGACGAGGAGGGTTTGCTGGGGTTGGGGTGTGTGTGGGGGGGTGAGTGTGTTGTAGGTCATTGCGTTCCGCTGGGGTGTTCATTATCTTGCGCGTATTTTGAGACATTTAGTACGTTTTTGGAGTGGGTGGTTCGGGATGTCTCCGGTTTGAACTTTATCATTCATTATTTGGACGATTTTTTCTGCGTGGGCCCGGCAGGATCCCCGATTTGCGGGTCTCTGTTACAGACCATGCGCTGGGTGGCGGATCTCTTTGGGGTGCCTTTGGCTGAGGACAAGACGGAGGGCCCGGGGACCTGCATGAAGTTTTTGGGGATCTGCATTGACTCCATGAAGATGGAGTGCAGATTACCCGATGAGAAGTTGTTGGCGTTGAAGGCGGACGTGCGGAGAGCTTGTTGCATGCAAAAAATTCAGCTGAAAGATTTGCAGTCGTTGCTGGGGAAGCTGAACTTCGCATGCCGGATTATGCCCATGGGGCGGGTTTTCAGTCAACGTTTAGCGGCGGCAACGGCGGGGGTGGAAAAGCCTCATCATTTTGTGCGCTTGTCCACGGAGCATAGGGATGATCTGGAAGTGTGGGCCGGGTTTTTGGACACGTACAATGGCCGATCCATCATTCAGGGGGTGGAGATGTCGAATCACGAGATCGAGATTTTCACAGACGCAGCGGGCAGCACGGGTTTTGGGGCTATTTGTGGGGAAAAGTGGTGTGCCGCTCCTTGGCCGGAAGCTTGGGCAGGGTTGCTGGTAATGCGGAATTTAGCCTTTTTGGAATTGTTTCCCATTGTGGTTGCGGTGGAACTCTGGGGCTCGCAGTTTCGAAATCGGAGAGTTCGATTTTTCTGTGATAACCTAGGAGTGGTGCAGGCAATTAACAATCTGTCCGCATCATCGCCGCCAGTGGTGCGTCTACTGAGACTGTTGGTTCTGCGCTGCCTAGACTTGAATGCGTGGGTGCGGGCGGAGCACGTGCCGGGGTACAGAATACGGTGGCTGACTCTCTCTCTCGCTTGCAGTGGGAACGGTTCAGGACGTTGGCGCCGGCGGCCCTGGTCATCGGAGAGGAGTGTCCCAGTCACCTTTGGGACGTGGCCTTCGAGAAGCCGCTCGGCTGATTTGGTCTTCACTATCAGGTGGGACCTGGGCTGCTTATGAGGTGGCTTGGGGCCTTTGGGCAGAGTGGGTCGAGAACCTTGGTGATGTGACGTCAGATGATGATCGGGTTGGGGCACTGCTTTTGTTTTTTGGCGTGGTGTCGAGGAGAGGGGCTGGTCGGCATCGAGGGTCTCTAAATTTGTGTCGGGGTTGGCTTTTGGCTTTAGATGAGGAGGATTGAGGGACGTAACTAAGATTTCATTATAGGTAGGGCTCTGAGGGGTTATCGGAGAGATAGAGTATCGGGACGGGAGGCGTCCGGTGGATTTTGCACTGTTGGAAAGGTTGGGGACGGTACTCGTCGGGGTCACTTCATCCAGCTATGAGTTGACTTTATTCCATCTAGCTTTTTCTTTAGCTTTCTTCGGTGCCTTGGGATAGGGGAGCTAGTGTTCCCCAGCAGGTCAAAGGGCGGGGGCATGCAATCTGGGGACGTGGAGGGGGTGGGGGAGGGCAACCATTAGCTTTTGGATTCGTCGGTCCAGACGGATCAATTGGGAAGAGGCAGACGGGTGTTTTTGCGGCAGGTACGGGTGCCCTGATGTGTCCGTGTCGAACGTATGCGGGCTTTTAGAGCTATTGCGGAGGGTTCAAGGGGGACGCTTCTTGCTCATGAGGATGGGTCGTTCCTTTCCCTGCATCAGTCCACACTGGTGTTTAGAAGGTGTGTGGGTGCAACAGGCTTGGATCCGACGAACTTTGCTCCACACTCCTTCCGGATTGGGGCAGCCACAGAGGCTGCGGGATTGGGTTTGAGTCCGGAAGTGGTGCGCAGAATCGGGCGCTGGGATTCGGACAGATACAGGATTTACAGACGTCCACACCTGGTGGCGTAGGGGGGAGGAGTTAACGAAAGGGGGGTGGCTGCAGTCTTGCTAAAATGTTCAATGTTTATAACCGTTATGTTTCCTTTCAGTGCGTTCCCCCCTTCTCGTCTGGATCCTGGGCCACTCCTATGTTCATTGGGGCGCGGAAAGGGCGGAGCTTCGACCGAACGGGCGGCAGCTAGGTATATCGCGCAGAGTGGCCGTAGTGCGCTGGTTAGGGAGGCGAGGCATGCGGTGGATGGGCGTGGTTCCAGAGGTCTTGCGTTTTGCGGCGCTGGACAGAGGGCCGGATATTTTGGTTTTGCATGTGGGGGGCAACGATTTGGGGTCAGTATCTTCTAGGGATTTGACAAGAAGTATCAAGCTGGATATGTTGCGGCTGTGGTCGGCTTTTCCGAGCATGGTCATAGTGTGGTTGGACATTGTTTTCCGGCACCACTGGAGGGGAGCCCACTCGGTGGAAGGTGTGAATAGGGCAAGAGTGAAAGTAAACCGGTCGGTGGCTGGTTTTGTGGCCCGGAATGGGGGCGTATTCATACGTCATTTGGAATTGGAGTCCGGGGAAGGCCACTTCTGGAGATCGGACGGGGTGCACTTGACAGCGGTAGGTCTTGACCTATGGGCATTGGGCCTACAAGAAGGCATCGAGAGGGCGATTGGCTTGGTGGGGGCCTCGCGTGCATGAGGGGGTCATGGCACGCTCGTGGTGGCGGCAGGGGTTCTTGGAGGTGGTCGAGGATTTTGGGGGAGGGAGTCATTAGGAATATGACTTCCTCAGGTTTTGGAGAAGGTGGACCCAGCCTGGCGAAGGTGGGGCTCTTTTCAGGCTGGTATCCCTGAAAGAGCGAATGGTGTGAGCCATCTAGTATGGCTTTTGGACCCCCGAGTCAGTGGAATGCGGCTGGGGGTAGGATGGTTTGTCCCTTCGGGGATTTTGGTCGCCAGGTCGTTTAGCTCCAAGGACCTCTGCCCCAGTGGGGTTGCACTTCGGTGTTTGTTTACAATTGACTTTGACTTTGACTTTGATAAGTTGGGATTTGGTTGAGTTTAAGTATTTAAGAAAAGTTATTTATATATTTAAATAAAAGAAATGTTATATTTGTATTTTGTTAATAAACGGCTGCTGTGGCCATTACATTCCACTCGGTGGTCAGTGTGTTTATTGGGGAATGATGGCCATGGGTAGCCTAAAGGAAGGGAGTTGGGGAGGGGGAATGGGTCTTAAAGGCGCAGAGCAAGCCTCAGCTTTGCTCAGGGTCATGTGGCGTTAGTAAATCTTTTTGGTCTCGCATACAAACTTTTGTAACCACGGATCTTCTACCATATTGCCCGCTTACGGATACATGGGCCCTCTTTGGCATTCTCCTAAATGACCACGTCCTTTACTCTAAAACCCACAAACCACTTCTATTGTAGGTATCCGCAGCAGCGCGAAAGTCTATTCTTCAGTGTTGGATTCGACTCCACCGACCATAACCCTATTTCTGGAAAAGCTGTCACATACAGTATATTCAGAATAGATTGGGTTGAAGCTGTTTGTCCCCCACCCCCTCCTTCTCCTCTCTCCTCTTCCCCTCTTGTGATATTTTATAAATGTTTATTGTTCTGATAATAGACATCAGCCCTTGAAAAGTTTGGAAATAATATGAATAAGATAAATACGAACTACAACACAGACAGTCATGTTCTTTATCTTAAACATGAGATGTTTGCCCGATGATAACAAAAATTATTCTAGATAGCATGGTAAAAAAGGTGATCAACATAGATAAACATAGTATAATGTGATATCCATATCTCAGAATGTCACTACTCACCCATCCCTGGAAAATCGCATGGACGACCGGGACCACAGTAATACTTCCAAATGGATAAACAATTTTGTCCAGCGAAGTTCCAAATAGATAAAAGCAGCATTTATTTGAGACAAACAGGATAAAAACACCTAGGTACAGGGAAAAATCTAACACGTTTCAGGCTTTGCACAATATTAGACCTTAGTCGTAGCACATAGAACCTCTCCACCCATCAGCTTAAATAGGTTTGCTAATTAGCAACCGCCTTAGCATATGTGTCGGATGACAAATCAATAGCAGAACGCAATGGATAAATTTGAAACTTTCTAAACATTAATGATTTTCATTTGTAAAAATTAGCAACATATATAGACAAACATATCATAATGTCATAATATCATACCTCATGATGTAAAATGAGATCCTGTTCATTGTTCATGCCACACGGCATTCTGGTTTTCAGCATAAAGATCCAAAAGGATTCTCTATTAAGGAGTCTCCTTTTGTAATCTCCTCCTCTAGGTGGCACTGTTACTCTTTCAAAACCTTGTATTTTAATACTGTCAATGCTCCCTCTGTGATGCACAGGGCAATGTTGGGAAACTGCAGACGCATTGCGCAGATTGGTATGTGTACTATCAGATATATGTCTTCTGATGCGTTCTTTTAATTTGCGGGATGTACACCATACATATTGCATTTTACATGCTATGCAGGATATTAAATGTACTACATAACATGTATTGCAATTTATGAGTTGTCTTATCTTAAACTTTTTTTGATTAGAAAAAGATTTAAATGATAGTTGCAACAAATACACCTTGTTTGTCCACATTTGTAGAAACCGGATTGTTTAAGCCATGTTGATCTATTTTCATTCTCTGTAACAAACAAACTCGGTGAGAGTTGTTGTCCAATTGTGGGCGACTTTCTTGCTACACACCTAAAACCTGCTGATAATACATCAACAAGTATTAGATCAGACATTAATATAGGCATTTATTTGTGAATAATTTTAGTCACTTCCTTATATTCGGAGCTAAAGCTTGTAACAAAAGTAATAGGAAATTGTTTTTTGTTGTTTTCTACATCTCTATTTATTTTGTTACTAGATTTATACAAAAGTGTTTTAAGATCTGTTTTTATCGCTATATTTTTAGCTCGTTTTAAGCTCCATACGGAGTACCTCCTTTTGAGCAATCTTTCAGAAATTACTGATATTTCTTCCAATGCATTTTTAGTAGTAGAGCACTTACGCACTTCTCAAATCATTTCACCTCTTGGTATATTTTTAATAATATGCTTGGGATGGCATGAAGATGATAGTGTTTCCTGAAGTTTCTTTTCAATATGATTTGGTTTGGACACTATTGTTGTGGATAAACAGTGTTAGATCTAAAAAAATGAATAACTGTTTCATAGTTACATAGTTACATAGTTTGTAAGGCCGAAAAAAGACAAGACGTCCATCAAGTTCAGCCTGTTGTGCTAAAGTGTTGATCCAGAGGAAGGCAAAAAACCCCAATGAGGCAAGAGCCAATTGTCCTCTTTTTAGGGAAAAAATTCCTTCCCGACTCCAATCTGGCAATGGGAATAATCCCTGGATCAATGACCCTACTCTAGAATCCTAGTCATTTTAACTTGTTATATTATTACGCTCCAGAAATGCATCTACACCCTTTTTGAAATCTGTTATTGAATTCACCCTGACAATTTCCTCTGGCAGAGAGTTCCACAGTTTCACTGCTCTAACAGAAAAGAATCCCTTTCTATGTTTATATAGAAACTTTCTTTGCTCAAGATGTAGAGGATGCCCCCTTGTTCTTAATACAGTCCTGGGTATAGATAAATCTTGAGAGAGATCTCTATTTTGACCTTTAATATATTTAAACATATTTATTATATTCTCCCCGAAGCCGTCTTTTCTGTAAACTAAATAACCCTAATCTTGCTAATCTTTCTGGGTATTGTAGTCCACCCAGTCCTTTTATTATTTTTGTTTTCCACCTTTGTACCTGTTCAAACTCTACAATGTCTTTCCTGTGCATGGGTGCCCAAAACTGTACACAATATTCCATGTGTGGTCTAACCAGTGATTTATATAATGGGAGAATAATGTTCTTATCATGTGCATCTATGCCCCTTTTAATACACCCCATAATCCTATTTGTCTTGGCAGCTGCTGCCTGACACTGGCTGCTACAAGTTTACTGTCCACCAGGATTCCCAAGTTCTTCTCCATGTCACTTTTACCCAGCATTTTTTCCATTTAACATGTAATCATGTAATGGATTTTTTCTCCCCATGTGCATAACCTTGCATTTATTTATGTTAAACCTAATCTGTGATTTCTCTGCCCAGGCCTCCAAGGTACCTTTGTAATAACACATTATTCTCTATTGTGTAAATTACTTTCCAGAGCTGAGCATCATCTGCAAAGATCAATATTCGACTGTGCAATCCATGTTTAAGATCATTAATGAAAATATTAAAGAGGATAGGGCCCAATACTGACCCCTGTGGTACCTCCGCTAGTAACAGGGATCCAGTCTGAATATGTGCCGTTAATTACCACCCTTTGTTTTCTATCACTGAGCCAATTGCTTACCCACTTGCACACATTTTCCCCTCAGTCCCAGTTCATGGTTGGCTACAGAAAATCTTACATTTAATTTGTTGTTATCATAAGCATGTGTGATGTCTGGTATGGTCGCTAGACCCTCCCAAACCATTAGCAGGTCATCTATATAGCGACCATACCAGACAATTTGAGACAAGTATCCCTTTGCATTAAAGATATATAAATTCTCTCACCATGACATATTTTTCTGTTCAAGTGCTCGTTAGATTGCAAATTGGCTTGCAAGCCATGGAATTTATATTGTATCGTATTAAAAATTTCCTTTAATAGAAACAGGGTTAAAAAAAATGCACAATGTATACATGCACCTAAGATCCATTGTGCGTTATGAGTTTCCATCCGTATTAGACCCCAACAAGAGGAGAAATAGACATACAGGAAAAAGAAAATTCAAAAGGGCAACCCAGGGAGGGGCATCTGGCACACCTGGAGAGAGAAATGAGATCCATTAGCAATGAAAGTAATAAAGTACAGCACAGTCAAGGATGATTACCAATTCAGATCATTACCTAAAAGCTAGTATTCCAGGTACCAGGTGGTAAAGCCATAGCATTGCCTACATTTTGACTTAAAATGAGCTTGAAGCAGTGAAATAAAATTTTTCCACAGTTGGAAGTTATCATTCTTTATAGAGTTGTTTCCCACCAGTCCTTCTGGAATAGATGAGATAGTTTGTGTAAGAATAGTGAGGGAGATGTGGAGTGTATTCAGCATTGAATTATTGATTTTCTCGCTTCCACAGAGATGTAGTGTAGCAGCTTCTTTTGGTGTTTTAAAGAGGTCAGGGGACTCAGTGGGCAATATGCCAAATAAACTCCATTCCGGGGACTCAGGATAGGAGGGAAGCAGCTGAGTAGTAATAAAAGAATGGAGCTAAGTCCAGTCTTAATCATATGACAGTTTCAGAAGCAATGTAAGAGGACGGCGTGAGGGCCCAGGCACTTTAGACAGGCGTGGTTGGATGAGGTGCCCATTAATTGTGCCTTGTGTGGAGAAATATAAGCCCTATGAGCAATGTGAAATGTAATCTCCCCGTAGGACACAGAGAACAGATATTTCACTGCAGAGGTTAAGGAGGTCAATATATTCTCTTGTGATAGTGAGTCGATATGTTCTATCCAGTAAGACAAACCCAATTGTTTCAAAGTGTAGTCTAGGGAAGTACATAGTAGATTATGGTAACATGATCTGGCACTTGGAGTTTTGTAGTTCTGGTGTCGATGCAAAAAATGGGTCGTCGCAATCCTTGTCGCCAAGGTGTTTGTTGACTGCATATATGTAGCTTGTAACGGGTCGCGCCGTGATCCGGTCCACGGACCGCGGGCGCACCCGTGTCCCTCTCGGCGGGTCCCCGGCGGGGACGGGTGGCGCCGTGGGCCGCGCTGCTGGCCGTGGTCGCACCCGTCCCATCCACTCACCTGAACTTGCTCCTGTTCTGCTCTCTTCTCCTGTCGGCTGGAATGCGCGTGCGCACTTGTTCATGTATATTTATAGGGACAGTGCGCCGGTAATTGGCTAATTGCTGGGCGCTGACTCTACAGAGCTTCCTCCACGAATTCCGCACCGTCTTCGAGGAGCCGGCGCGTGCATCCTCTGCAGAGACCGCGCTCTTGAGTCTTCGTCAGGGCGACTCGTCTGTGGGAGACTATGCGGTCCAATTTCGTACCCTGGCTTCTGAGCTCACTTGGAATGATGCCGCCCTCTGCGCTACTTTCAAAAAGGGCCTGTCCAGCAGGGTAAAAGACGCTTTGCAGCAAGAGACCTCTCGTCCTCCCTGGGCGAATTAATTCACCTGGCCACCCGCATCGCTGTAAGGTTCGCTGAAAGGCAGGAAGAGCTGTGCCAACGAAAGAGACTCTGCACGCCCCCGTCGGCTGTTTCGCCTGGCTCCGGTATTTCAGCGTTCTCCATTGTCAGTCCCTCAAGCCTCCGATGTGGAACCTATGCAAGTGGACCGGGCCCATTTATCGGAGCAAGAACTGACCCGCCGTCAAGCAGAGAACATATGTCTCTACTGCGCCAGCCCGGACCATTTCCGCAGAAGCTGTCCGCTACGTCCCCATTGTGCGGGAAACGCTTACACCTAGGTGCCGTATGAGATTCGTCCCTAGGTGCTGTTTTCTCCTCTCCACGTTTGATGATTCCAGTGGATGTGATATCTGGACGCACATAGCCATGGATTTCATCACGGATCTACCGGTTTCCTCTGGGAATTCTGTCATCTGGGTGGTTACGGACCAGTTCTCAAAGATGTCCCACTTTGTACCTCTTCCCGGTCTGCCGTCTGCCCCACAATTGGCCGGTCATTTCTTCTGCCATATTTTCAGGCTGCAAGGGTTGCCTTCACACATAGTCTCCGATCGCGGTGTTCAATTTGTTTCCCGATTTTGGCGTGCACTGTGCTCCCGTCTGCAAGTCAAGTTTGACTTTTCATTGGCCTATCACCCTCAGTCCAATGGGCAGGTGGAGAGGGTGAACCAGATTCTGGGAGAATACCTGCGTCATTTTGTATCCGCACGTCAGGACAACTGGGCCGAGCTGCTCCTTTGAGCCGAATTTTCTTATAACCATCGTGACTCGGATGCAGCCGGCGTCTCCCCATTTTTTGTGGTCTATGGCCGCCACCCTTCCCCCCCTTCCCCTGCCCACCGATTCGGAAGTACCCGCTGTCAATGACCAAGTTCGGCATATCAAGGCAAGAGACTCGACGTTCCCTACTTCGGGCCTCTGCCCGTATGAAGACTCAGGCAGACAAAAGGAGAAGACCTGCCCTGACGTTCCTCCCAGGGGACAATGTTTGGCTCTCCTAGAGGTATGTGCGCCTGAAGGTTCCCAGTCTTAAATTGGGCCCTCGCTTCCTCTGACCCTTCAAGGTGCTTCGGCAGCTGAATCCGGTGACGTACAAGCTCTGTTTGCCTCCATCTCTCCGGATCCAAAACTCATTCCATGTCTCCCTCCTTAAGCCTCTGGTTCTGAACTGGTTCTCTCAGAAGAATGTATCGCCTTACCCGGTAGCCGATTCCGCTGACTTCTTCGAAGTAAAGGACATCTTGGCTATGAAGACGGTCAGAGGGAAGCGTTTCTTCCTCGTGGATTGGAGGGGCTTTGGACCCGAGGAGAGATCCTGGGAACCAGAATCTAATATCCTGAATCGTGATCTTATCCGCAGATTTCTGCAGCCTAAAAAGGAGGGGAGGTCTAAGGGGGGGGGGGTACTTTAACGGGTAGCGCCGGTAAATGGTTATTTTATGGCCGCTTAAAGTATAAAGTTTTGGGACCCACGTCACTTACCTGCTGGTTCTTTTTTGCCAACGTGCCCTAGAGAAAGCTTTTTCCTGTTTTATCTACGTCTTACCGTGTTTCCTGACCTCTGCCTACGTTTATCGACTCTGAATCTCTGCCACCTGCCCCGACCTTGCACCCTGTCCCCGACTACGCCTACGTCTCACGAATCTGTACCACGCTTACCCTTGGCCGCCACCGCAAGCAAGTCACGTCAGGGGTAGCGACCTGGTAGACTCCCGCAGCAGCAAGTCCATCCTGCTTAGCGGCGGGTTCCTGTAAAAAAACCGGGACCTACTTAGATTCCGCTCCCTGGCGTGGCTTACACCATCGCTTGCAGTGGTCCAGCGGATCCACTACCATGTCTGTTACATAGCTACAAGCTTGTAGGTAAAAAAGATGGATGGGAACCGATTGAGTAGAACTTTAGCTTAGCCTCGTTAAAGGCTAGGGGTCATTTCATAGTTATGTCCACAAATGCACCCATCTGCCCAACCCCTCCAGGAGGAGGATGTGCCTGCCCATCTTGAAAGGATGGGTCGCCCACCAGAGTATGCTTCTGAGTTGAGCTGCTCAATTAAAGAGTTGGATGTGATAGAGATGAATTCCTCCAATAGAGCGATGCTAAGCCCCAAACATGAATTTTTTACTGGTTGAGAACAATTATTGACAGAGAGCTCACTTCGGTTGTTGGGTTAACTTCTAGAGTAGGAAAAAATGTCCCTTTAAAAAATTATTGCACAATTAGATAAGGAAATTCAAGAAATACAATCATATTGTTCAGTGCCTGACTTTTCCTCCCTAAACAAAAAATTGCAAAGGGAGAAAAAAATTGCAAATATAAGAAAGACTGAGAGACATTTATCAGATACTATACAAAAGGGAATTTTTTAGAGAAGGATGGAGTGACTGCTTACTTCACTAATTTACTATTTTGCCAAAGGCAAACTTATACTCCTATCTTCTTTCTAATTAAACACTAGTAATATTTAACTTTTAATACTTTTAAAAGTAAATTTAACCTATATCAAATATGTTAAAATTAAAAACTCCTTTTGCTCTCCCCAATTTTTATTTAGTCTCCTTATTTGATTCCCCATACAAAGACTAAGGGCGACATGTATGATCGGGCTTTACGCCTGTTTTTTGGCGTAACCTACGCCTCCCCAGCCTGATCCGCTGTCGGACGTAGGGAAAAGATGTTAGGCGCAGCGTTCGCCACTTTCAGCTGCGCCCCGCATGAAGGGGCGGGCAATGGGCGCGATGTGGGCGCGGTGTAGGCGCGGTGTAGGCGTTCCGGGGCGGGACGCGGCGCGCTCGAAAACTCCGAGGCATGTACGATCGCGAGTCGGCAAAGTCGGCAGGTCCGACAGTCAGACCTAGTTTATTTTGGTCTAAATGCTCCGGGGGAGGCGAAGTGAAGCGTAAACGGAACATGAGAAGAAACATAGAAGATCGTATCGAAATCTCGGCTCTCAGCTCGGCGCATGGAGTATGATTCCGAAAAAATCGCCTTTATAAAGGCGGAAAACATTCTCAGAAAAGAGCTAAAACCTTAAAAATAAAAAATACATAAAAAAAATCACTTTCCAAGAATCTAGAACGGCGGGATAGCAAGAATTAGGATATTGGAAATTGCCGGGAAATACTGCGCCAGCCCGGACCATTTCCGCAGAAGCTGTCCGCTACGTCCCCATTGTGCGGGAAACGCTCACACCTAGGTGCCGTAGGAAAGGCGTCCCTAGGTGCTGTTTCCTACTCTCCACGTTTGATGATTCCAGTGGGGGTGATATCTGACGTGGTCTATCGTTCCGGAGTTCTGCCCTTCCTGGACTCTGGGTCAGCCGGGAACTTCATCCCCTGCCCCCTTGGGGGAACCCGATCCATGTGCCAGTAGTCCGTCTGGAAAGCCTTGCTTTATTTTTCGGTCAGTGGGGAGCTCCTCAGTGACCCATCCCGTATTAACCCGGCGGTGACCTCGTGTGGGGGCTACATAAGGAGAAGATCAGGTTCTCGTTCTGTCTTGTGCTTCACTCGGCACCTTTTGGTTCCTGGCTGAAAAGTCACCCCTCGCTCGATTGGAAGGACAGGGATGGTCCCGCTTTGGGGACCAAAAAGCCAAAACCCTTTTGTTTTTGGAGGTACCATGCCCGGGTTAAAACCCATTCCCCTTTGGGGTCCCCTTCCCCAACCCCTTTGCCGGCCCTTTCCGGTAGATTTCCCGGGAAATTTGGGGGGACGTTTTCCCCTTTTAAAGGACCCCCGATACGCTCCCCGCCAAAAATGGGCCCTTTAAAAACGACTCCCCCAAATTTGATCTCCTCCGGGAAACCCAAACCCCCCCCCCGGGGAAGGGTCAAATTCCGCTGCCCTTTGGGGTTCGGAGCCCTCGGGCCATTTTTCGGTTTAAAATTTCAAGAAAACCCTTCCCGGGAAAGGGGTTTTTAAAATTTTAAAATCCTTTCCCCACCCGGGAGCGGGGTTTTTTTTCCCGTGCAGAAAAAAGGAGGGTTCCCCCGCCCTGTTTTAAATACGGGGGACTAAAATAACATCACTGTGAAAAAAACCCGCTACCCTCCCCCACTGGAACCCCGGAAACTTTTAAACCTTTCCAAGGTGGCTAAGGTGTTTCCAAATTGGATCTGAAAGGGTACCCAAAAACCCATCGAATTGGGGAGGGGGACGGGGGGAAACGGTTTTTAAATTTTTTAAAACCCCGGGAGGACTTTTTTCAGTTTTTTTTGGATCCCTTTTTGGGGGGCCTTACGTTCCGCTGTGTTTCCAAAAATTTTGTCAATGATTTTTCCGGGATTCTTGTAAAACCACGTCATATTGAAACAAAGATGAATCCTAAATTTTCCCCCCTAAACTTGGGACTCATCGGACAAAAGTGGCCTTTTTCTGCAGGGCCCCGGGCGCAGCAACCGCTTTTCGCCAAGCTGGAGAAATGTTTTTCCACCCGACCACCCAAACCTTTCCTCGGGTACTGGGTCTCGGCTAAGGGCCAAAGTTTGGACCCAGCAAAATCTCTGCGGGTTTCAATGGCCCCGTCCGTGGGCCCTTTTGGGGCGTTTTCAGCGTTTCCCCTGGCTTCCAAATATTCCCGGCAATTTTTTCCCCACTTTCTCCCCTTTGGTGGCTCCTATCGTGGCCCCCCTTTTGGGAAAAATGCAAACCCCCGAGATTTGGATTTGGGCTGAGAAGGGCTTTAAATTGGGATCTGAAGACTGCCCTTTCCATGCCCCTGCTTGGTCCGGCCTGACCCCGGGAAAAGCCTTTTCCCCCTTTGGAGGGGGATCCCTTTCTTCCGTGGGGGCAGGGGGGGGGCCCCTAACCCCGGGGGCCCCCCAAAGGAAAAGGATTTCAATGTGGGTTCTTTTTCCAAAGCCTTTTCACCGGGGGGGAACTTTTCCTTTGGGGGCCCGGGGAAACACTTGGCTATCAAGTTACCCCTTTGGGGAAGGGGAAAACTCTGTGGGGGGGCTCGTCACCCAAAATTCGAAATCTTTATGGAAACCACAAAGATTTTATTGTATTTTTCGCGGCCCCGCGTTTTAAACCCCTTTCCCAAAGGGCCCGGGTTGGTCTTTTTTTTCTCACTTTTGACTTTCGCTTTAAAATTTCCCCGACCTGCTGAGAAAAAACGTAAAGGCGGATCCCCCTCTCCCGTGCCTGGGAAATGTTTTTCGGTGAAGAACCCGTGTCACCAAAATCTTTTTTTCCCAAACTTTTGGGTTTCCCTTGGCCCCGCAGGTTTTCCCAAAAAAAAAAATTCCTCCCGGGGAAAAAAGACGTGCCCCCGGCACTCAGGAAAAAAAGATTCGGGGGTTGGGGGCAAGCTCGTATTTGGGTTGGCCCCCCCGGAGCCGGAAGTCCTACCCCTTTGATCTCAGCAAAAATTGTGGCCGACTATGGCACAAGAAAAGGGATTTTCCCCACTCCCCCTTTTGTCAATTTGCTGGGAACAAGGTTCCCACCCACAGGCCCGGGTCTCTTGCATTTCCACTGCCCGGCCGAAACCCTTTGGGGAACCCCATACCTTTGGATTTCATCACGGATTTCCCGGGTTTTCCCCTCGGGGAAATTTTCGGTCATCTGGGTGGTTAGGGAAACCAGTTCTCAAAGATGTCCCACTTTGTTCCTTTTCCCCGGTTTCCTCCCGTCTCCCCCATTTTTGGCCGGTCATTTCTTTCTCCCAAAATTTTTTCCCAGGCTGCTTGGGTTGCCTTCACACTTATTTCCCCAAAATCGCGGTGTTAAAATTTTTTTTTCCCTTTTTTGGCGTGCATTTTGTGCTCCCCCGCTCAAGTCAATTTTAAATTTTTCCCATTGGCCTTTCCCTCAGCCCCAAGGGGCCAGGTGGAGGGGGTTTTGGAAACCAGATTCGGGGAAAAAACCTGCGCCCATTTTGTTTTCCGCCCCGTCAGGACAACTGGGACAAAGCGGTTTCCTTTGAGCCGAATTTTTTCTTAAAAACCCACTTTGATTTCCCGGGGGCACCCGGCGTCCCTCCCCTTTTTTTTGTGGTCTAGGGCCGCCCCCTTTTCCCCCCCCCCTTCCCCTGCCCCCGATTCAAAGTACCCCCGCGTCAATGACCTTTTTTCGGGATTTTCAAGGCCCCCCATCTGGCAAGAGACTCAAACGTTCCCTACTTCGGGCCCCCTGCCCGTAGGGAAGACTCAGGCAGACAAAAGGAGAAGCCCTTTGCCCTGACTTTCCTCCCGGGGGGAAAAAGTTTGGTCTCCTCGAGGTATGTGTCCCCGGGAAAGGTTCCCCCAGTCTTTAATTTGGGGCCCCTTCTTCCCTGACCCTTCAAGGTGCTTCGGCAGCTGAATCCGGGTTTACCTTTCAAGCTCTGTTTGCCTCCATCTCTCCGGGTCCAAAAAACCTTCCCTTTTGTTCCTCCCTTTAAACCTTAAGGGCCCGGTTCTGAACTTTGGTTTTTCTCAAAGAATGTAAAAAAACGCCTTCCCCGGGAGCCCATTTTTCCCCTGACATTTTTCGAAGTAAAGGACTTTTTGGCTATGAAAAACGGTCAGAGGGGAAACGTTTCTTCCTCGTTGGGTTGGAGGGGGCTTTGGAACCCCAGGGGAGATCCTGGGAGCCCAAATCTAATTTTCCAAGAGTTTATTGACTCGAAACACTGCCGGCCCGCCCCGCCTTGCTCCCTTTCCCCCCACTAAAGCCTAGTTCAATTTTCTGTACCCCTTACCCTTGGCCACCCCGCAAAAAGTCCGTTCCCGGGGGTAGGACCTGGGGAGAAATCCGCCGCAGCAAGTCCATCCCCCTTTGCGGCGGGCTCTGGTTTAAAACTGGGGGCCCAATTAGATTCCCTCCCGGCGTGGCTTACCCATCGCTTGCAGTGGTCCGCGGATTTCCCTCCATGGGCTGGGACATACTACAAGCTTTTAGGGGAAAAAAGAAAAGGATGGGAAAAAAAGATTTTAAAATTTTGGGTTAGGCCCCCCGTTTTAAAGGCTAGGGGTCATTTCAAAGTTATGTCCACAAATTCCCCCCATCCTGCCCCCAACCCCCCCAGGGGGAGGATTGGGGCCCCCCCATTTAAAAAGGATGGGTTTGCCCACCAGAGTTTGCTTCTGATTTTAGGCTCTCAATTAAAGATTGGATTTTTGTTTGAGATGAATTCCTCCAATAGAGCGATGCTAAGCCCCAAACATGAATTTTTTACTGGTTGAGAACAATTATTGACAGAGAGCTCACTTCGGTTGTTGGGTTAACTTCTAGAGTAGGAGAAATGTGCCTTTAAAAAATTATTGCACAATTAGATAAGGAAATTCAAGAAATACAATCATATTGTTCAGTGCCTGACTTTTCCTCCCTAGAACAAAAATTGCGAAGGGAGAAAACATTGCAAATATAAGAAAGACTTAGAGACATTTATCTAGATACTATACAAAAGGGAATATATTAGAGAAGGATGGAGTGACTGCTTACTTCACTAATTTACTATTTTGCCAAAGGCAAACTTATACTCCTATCTTCTTTCTAATTAAACACTAGTAATATTTAACTTTTAATACTTTTAAAAGTAAATTTAACCTATATCAAATATGTTAAAATTAACACTCTGTGCTCTCCTATTTTATTTAGTCTCCTTATTTGATTCCTATACAAAGACTAAGGGCGACATGTATGATCGGGCTTTACGCCTGTTTTTTGGCGTAACCTGCGCCTCCCCAGCCTGAATCCGCTGTCGGACGCAGGGATGCGATGTTAGGTGTAGCGTTCGCCACTTTCAGCTGCGCCCCGCATGAAGGGGCGGGCAATGGGCCGGTGTGGGCGCAGTGTAGGCGTTCCGGGGCGGGACGCGGCGTGCTCGAAAACTCCGAGGCATGTACGATCGCGAGTCGGCAAAGTGCGGCGCTCGGCAGCTCCGACAGTCAGACCTAGTTTATTTTGGTCTAAATGCTCCGGCGGAGGCGAAGTGAAGCGAGAACGGAACATGAGAAGAAACATAGAAGATCGTATCAGAAATCTCGGCTCTCAGCTCCGTGCGGCATGGAGTATGATTCCAAAAAAATCGCCTTTATAAAGGCGGAAAACATTCTCAGAAAAGAGTTCAAATCTTAAAAATAAAAAATACATTAAAAAAATCACTTTCCAAAAATCTAGAACGGCGCAATATCAAGAATTAGGATATTGGAAATTGCCAGGAAATACAGTAATTAAAATTCTGAAAGCTATTCTCATTGGTCGGCAGAAACCGGCCAATCAGAATAGGAGTGACAGTGAACCATTAAAACCTGTGGAGAACTATTGATCAATCAGAATCAAAGGCGGGATAGTTCAAAATACAGTAAAAATGCAGAAAAGAGCTGATTGGTTGAGATAGCGGGAGCTTGGCTATCCCAGCCAATCAGAGCGCGAGCTACTTCTCCCATTGTAGTCTATGAAGAGATCGGCGCAATGAAATCTCGGCTCTCAGCGCCATGCGGCATGCAGTATGAATAAAAAAATCATTTTTATTACCGTATTTTTCGGACTATAAGGCGCACCGGATTATAAGGCGCATTATCAATGAGCGCCTGTTAAGTCTTCTTGGTTCATATATAAGGCGCACTGGATTATAAGGCGCGGCACATTAAATGATACAAAGCTCAGACCGCAAGCCAAGCTTCATTCAACACTTTCACAATAACTCTCAACTTGTAAAGTTGTAACAAAAGTCAATACATGTACATATCTCCGTGCCGTATCGCAAAATACGTGTCACACTTAGTGAATCTTATTTGCAACTGATTTGCAACTGATTTCGGAATGTATTTACATCGGAAATCCGACGTGAATCAGTTCTGAAATCAGCTGCGTGAACATAGCCTTAGGCCGTGTTCACACGGCTTATTCCCGACGGATTTGTGCGCCGTATTGAGCGCACAAATCCGCCGTAAATAATGTGCATGTCACTTTCTCCCCCCCGCGGCGGATTCGCCGAGCGGGGAGGAGCGACGGATTCCACTGTTCCCAATGAGAGCCGTGGATTACCGTAATTGCTTGCCGCGGATTGGCGCCGTACTGAAGCCAAATCCGGCGCGCAGTACGGCGCCAATCCGCGGCAGAATAAGCCGTGTGAACGGGGCCTTAGTGACACTTATTTGCAACTGATTTGTAACTGATTTCGGAACGTATTTACTATTGTAAATCAGTGTAAATCAGTTGCAAATCAGTTACCAAATCAGTGTCACTAAACTAGCTGTACCTAATACGTTCTGAACAAAGCCTAAAAACCCAAGTGAAGAACTGATTCATTATAAAGGCGCATCGGACATAAGGCGCACTTTCGATTTCTGAGACGGCGCTTAACATCGGGAATTTGCAATATAGAGAATTGCCCGGGAAATACAGTAAATTCAATTTCTGCAAGCGCTTCTCATTGGTCGGCAGAAGCCAGCCAATCAGAATAGGACGAAAAAGACCCATTATATCCTATGGAGAAGTTTTGACCAATCAAAATAAAAGGCGGGACAGTTCAAAATACAGTAAAAATGCAGAAAAGAGCTGATTGGTTGAACTAGCGTGGGCTTGGCTATCTCGGCCAATCAGAGCGCAAGCTACTTCTCCCATTGAAAGTCTATGGAGAGATCGGCGAAAATGCAATCTCGGCTCTCAAGCGCCGTGGGGCAATGGAGTATGAATAAAAAACTCATTTTTATTAAGTGTAAAACATTATCAGATAAAGCGCTGAAACCTTCTATAAACATAAATCAGTTAAAATCCCGAACAACGCGTTTGTCGCCGAGACCGGCGCTACATAAGGGGAATTGCAATATAGAGAAGTGCCGGGAAATACGTAATTCCAAATTTGTTTAAGCTCTTCTGATTGGTCGGCATAAACCAGCCAATCAGAATAGGAGCGACAGTGGCCCATAATATCCTATGGAAGGTAATTGACCAATCAGAATAGAAACGACAGGGACCCATTATAACCTATGGAGAAATATTGACCAAACATATTCAAAGGCGGGAAAAGTTCAAAATACAGTAAAAATGTAGAAAAGAGCTGATTGGTTTGAGCTAGCGGGGGCTCGTCCAGCTTAGCCAATCAAGCGCGAGATACTTTCTCATAGAGTTTATGGGGAAAAGAAATTCCGAGCGAGCTCTGTGATTGGCTAACTTAAAAGAGGGCGCGGTTTTTTGGACCACTGGAGAGCGAGCGACGCTCTTATGGGGTTTTTTAATGCAATCGGGAATACAACTGTACATGGGCCCAAATAAATGATAAGACTACAGAAGTTGTACCGATGTTATATAAAAAGAACAATAATATTGGGGTAAAGCAAAAAAAATATTTATTCAATAAAATCATGTTAATTTTTTTATTTTTGTACAACCCATACTATTGATCATGGCTAACTGAATTTTCTTTTCCCCATAGAAAATTTTATGGAAAGTAACTCGCGCTCTGATTGGCTAAAACTGGGCGAGCCCCGCTAGCTCAACCAATCACTCTTTCTGCATTTTTACTGTATTTTGAACTGTCCCGCCTTTGAATATGATTGGTCAATATTTCTCCATAGGTTATAATAGGTCCCTGTTGCCCCCTATTCTGATTGGTCAATACTCCTCCATAGATATAATGGGCCACTGTCGCTCCTATTCTGATTGGCTGGTTTATGCCGACCAATCAGAAGAGTTTAAAAACAATTTAAATTTACTGTATTTCCCGGCAATTTCTAATTCCCAATTCCTCATATAGCGCCGGTCTCGGCGACAAACGCGTTGTTCGGGATTTAACTGATTTATGTTTATAGAAGGTCTCAGCGCTTTATCGGATAATTTTTTAAACACTTAAAAAAAAATGAGTTTTTTATTCATAGTCCATGCACCCCACGGCGCTGAGAGCCGAGATTGCATTGGGGCCGATCTCTCCCATACTACAATGGGAGAAGTAGCTCGTGCTCTGATTGGCCGAGATAGGCAAGCCCCCGTAGCAAAACCCCAAATCAGCTCTTTTCTGTATTTTTACTGTCTTTTGAACTGTCCCGCCTTTGATTTTGATTGGTCAAAACTTCTCCATAGGATATAATGGGTTTTTGGTTGCTCCTATTCTGATTGGCTGGCTTTTTGCGACCAATGAGAAGTGCTTACAAAATTTTTGAATTACTGTTTTCCCGCAATTCTCTATATCCAATTTCCGATGTTGCGCCGGTCTCGGCGACAAACAGCGTTGTTCGGGATTTAATTTGATTTATGTTTATAGAAGTTCAGCTCTTTTTCAGAGAAAAATTTTACAACAAAATAAAAATGATTTTTTTAATCATACTCCATGCCGCACGGCGCTGAGAGCGGAGATTGCATTGCGCCGATCTCTCCATAGGCTACAATGGGCAAGTAGCTCGCGTCTCTGATTGGCTGGGATAGCCAAGCCCCCGCTAGCTCAAAACCAATCAGCTCTTTTCTGTATTTTTTTCAGTATTTTGAACTGTCCCCCTTTTTATTTTGCTTGGTCCCATCTTCTCCATATGTTATAATGGGTCCCTGTCGCTCCTTTTCTGATTGGCCGGGATAGCCAAGCCCCCGCTAGCTCAACCAATCAGCTCTTTTTCTGCATTTGTACTGTATTTTGAACTGTCCGGCCTTTTTTATTTTTTAATTGGTCAATAGTTCTCCATAGGTTTTAAATGGTTCACTGTCGCTCCTATTCTGATTGGCCGGTTTCTGCCGGGCCAATGAGAATAGCTTTCAAAAATTTGAGTTACTGTATTTCCTGGCAATTTCCAATATCCTAATTCTTATATTGCGCCGTTCTAGATTTTTGGAAAGTGATTTTTAATGTATTTTTTATTTTTGAGGTTTGGAGCTCTTATCTGAAAATGTTTTCACACCTAAAATAAACGCGATTTTTTATTCATACTCCGCACGGAACATTTTTAAATTTGATTTCTCGCTGTTTTCCCAGCCTGTCTCGAATCGGAATACATCTTAGGCGCAGTCCCTTCTGCACCTAAGTCCCTTCTGCGCCCCACACACTGGCGAGGCGCAGGGAACTTTTCCCCGCATGTATAAGCGCACCTCCTCGGACGGCGAATCTTATGTGCAGCCCCGCACTGCGCCTCAGTCCCCGCACTGCGCCCCACACACTGGGGAGGCGCGGCGGACTTTACACCGCATGTATGAGCGCACTACCTCCGGCGGCGAATTTTAGGCGCAGTCCCGCACTGCGCCCATGTCCCTGCACTGCGCCTCAAACACTGGCGAGGCGCGGTGGACTTTACAGAGTATGTATGAGCGCGCCACAGCGCCGACATAAATCAGGCGCAAATTTCTCCGGAAAACTGGCGGAAAGGTGCGCCCCGACGTGGCGAGATTCATACAAGTCGCCCTAAATGTCTCAATAAGCCCCACCTCTAGGTACAATTATTTTTACAAGCTCGAAGTACAAATCATCAACTTTGGATAAATGGTAAATAGGAGAGAATGCACTATGGGCGACATGTATGAACGGGGCTGCGCCAGATATTTGGCATCTTTACAGCCCGATATCAGACCCAGCCCCGTTTATACATTTTTAAATCTCCCACACGCAATTCCGGGGCGCACTACATAGCGGAGTTACATATTTGTAGCTTCACTACGGCATTTCTGGGCGCACTACAGCTGGAACAGGTATACCACTTTCAAAGTGGTATACCTGATCCTGAACTGTCGCCCGAGCGCGGACATGCGCCTGATTTATGACCCACTGTAGAGCTGGTTTCATAGTTTCATAGTTTGTAAGGCCGAAAAAAGACTAGTCGTCCATCTAGTTCAAACCTGTTTTTGCTAAGGTGTTGATCCAGAGGAAGGCAAAAAACCCCAATGAGGTAGAAGCCAATTGTCCTCATTTTTAGGGAAAAATTCCTTCCCGACTCCAATCTGGCACTCGGAAAAATCCTTGGATCAATGACTCCCCTCCAGAATCCTATAAAACTATAACCTGTTATATTATTACGCTCCAGAAATGCAATCCAAACCCTTTTTGAACTCTGTCAGTGAATTCACCATGACAATTTCCTCTGGCAGAGAATTTCACAGTCTCACTGCTCTTACAGTAAAGAATCCCTTTCTATGTTTATGTAGAAACTTTCGTTCCTCAAGAAGTAGAAGGATGACCCCCTTGTTGTTTCTTGATAACAGCACTGGGTATAAATAAATCTTGGGAGAGATCTCTCTATTGACCCAAATTTTGATGTATTTAAACATATTTATTATGTCCCCCCAGAAGCCCAGTCTTATCTTCTAAACTAAAAATACCCTAACTGTGCTAAATCTTCTGGGTATTGTATCCCACCCATGTCCTTTATTATTTTGTTGCCCTGCTCTTTGTACCTGTTCAAGTTCAACATGTCTTATGCCTGTCGCCTGGTGCCAAAACTGTACACAATAGTCCATGTGTGGTCTAACAGTGACTTGTATAGATGTAGAATAATGGTTCTCTTATCATGTGCCTCTATGCCCCTTTTAATGCCGCCCATGAGTCCTTTTAGCCTTGGCTGCTGGCTGTCTGCACACTGGCTGCTACAATAATTTACTGTCCACTCGGATCCCAAGTCCTTCTCCATGTCACTTTTTACCTAGCCTTTTCCATTAACATGTAGTAATGTAATGCGATTTTTCCTCCCACCATGTGAATAACCTTGCATTTATCTGTGTTAAACCTCATCAGCCATTTCCCTGCCCAGGCCTCCCAACTTATCCAGATCCCCATTTGTAATAACACATTATCCTCTATTGTTGTTGATTACTTTACAGAGCTTAGTATCATCTGCAAAGATGATATTCTCTGTGTAATCCCTGATAAGATCATTAATGAAATATGTTGAACCAGAAAGGGCCCAAAACTGACCCTTGTGTAACCCCCACTAGTAACACAATCCAGGTCTAGTAATGTACCGGTTAATTGACTCACCCCTATGTTTTCTATCAGTGAGCCATGCCTTACCCACGTTTGCACACATTTTCCCCCAGTCCAAGCAATCGTCAATTTTATTTACCAACCTTTTAAGTGGCACCGTATAAAATGCATTAGAAAAATCTAGATATATGACACCCCAGTGCTCCCAGCGATGCAGTCTAGCACTGACTTCCTCATAGAAGCTGATGGAGATTAAGTCAGGACAAGGACCGATCCTCATAACCCATGCTGGAACGGCGTTAAATATACCATTATTTTCAGTGAGATACTCCAGGATAGCATCGTCTGATAAAACCTTCACAAACATTTAACCTACCAACAGAGGTTCAAACTTACCGGCCTAGTAAGTTTCCTGGATCACTTTTTGAACCCGTTATTGAATATGGCACCATGCATTTGGCTATGGCGCCAATCCTTTTGGACATACCCCCGTTATTAGACCAGTTCCATAAATATTTAAGAATAGGGGCCTATCAATGACATCCACTTAACAACTCCCTTAGGACAGTGTGTGTATGCATCCGGACTGGGGATTTGTCTATTTTAATTCTTCTTAAGACGGTAAGCAGCACTTCTTCTGGGATTAGACAAGAAACTTTTAAGTTGGAGTTTTACCTCATCCCATCCCTCTGTTAAAGAGGAAGCTCATCCTCCTCAGTAAATACAGTGGAAGAAAAGAAGTGTTAATTAGTTTGCTTTTTCTCATCAGCACCTACTACTATCTCTCCCTCAGTATTTTTCCAAAGGGCCCCCAACATTTCTTGTTCTTTTTTTACTATTTAGATAGTTAAAAAAAAAATATTTTGGGTTAGTTTTACTTTCTATACGCGATATGCTTCCTCCCAGCTTTGGCTTCCTTATCTTTATTTTACAACACATGTATTTTTTTCCCTAAGCTTCTTAGTGGCCCTCTTCACTGCCCTCAACTGTTTTAGTAGCTGAAACGCTTTCTTTCTTTTTTGTTTTTATTGCCTCTTTTACATCGCCTGTTGATCCACATTGGTTATTCCTCCTGTTTCTAATTGTTTTATAAGCGCCGCCCCCCCCATATAGGTATGTACTCTCAAAGTGTACCTAGGATGTTTTATAAAATATCCTATTTATTATTTGTTCTGCTTCCATATATAAACCACATTGTCATAGTCAATACGGTTAGGCCTCCCTAAGCAGAATAAAAATAGCCTTCCTAAAATCCAGTGTTCTTTTGTGGCTCTCCTTGACAAAAAACTTTTTTTGGAAGTGATAAACTGGAAATTTATTGATATTATGGTCACTATTTCCTAGGTGCCCCTCACCTGAAACCTTTGTTACTTCTGTCAGGTCTATTAGTCAATATGAAGTCTAGTAAGGGCCATTTCCTCTATCGTTCTTGCACCATTGGCAAAGGTATTATCATTAGTGATAGACAAAAACCTTTTTCCTTTATGAGAAGCTACAGGATTCAGATTCCCCAATTGATGTCTGGATAGGTTTAAAGTTGGCCTTCATAATAATAACCTCATTCTGATTATCCGCCTCATCTATTTGCCTGAGTAGTACATCTTCTATGGGGTTCGTAAATATTTGGGGGCACTAAAGCAGACCCATATTAGTAATATATTGTTACTGTTACCTTCCCATGAATATTTACCCATGAATGTTCCACCTGTCATTACCTGTACCTATAACTTCCCCGCAGTGTTGGCATGTCAGACAGGATTTTACATAGAACATACACCTCCCCCATTCCGGTCTTAAACGATCCCTTTCTAAATAGAACTGTAACCCTAAGATTTAAACCAGCCCAGATCGTAGCTCTGTCCAGGCGCTCATGTCTCAGTTATCCACAATGTCATATTTCTTCAGCTATTAGTAATTTCTAAGTTTCATTTATTTTGTTGTCATGAACTCCGGCATTGGTCAGCATGCAATTTAGAGATTTTTCAGTTTTTAAATTCCTTTCTCACCTGATCTTTTAAACTATTTGCAACACCCCCTCCCTCCACTCCAACCCACCCATGATTATTCCTAATTCCCAGTTCTCTAATCTTCACTAGCTTGCACGCTATAAGTGTAAGTACCCTCCCCCAGTCCCTAGTTTAAATATTCCTCCAACTTCCTGTCCATGTTGTCCCCCAATACACTAATACAGCTGCCCCCGACTCCATTTAAGTGCAGCCCGTCCCTAGCATAGAAGTCCTGTAGCCAAGACAAAGTCAGCTACCAGTTCTCCAAGAAACCCAAATCCCTATTTCTTACACAATTTTTTTGAGCCACTTATTCACCTCTCTAATCTCCCTCAGCCTCTCTGGTGTAGCCCCGTGAACATGTAAATATATTTCCGTTGAAAATATTACGCTGGAGGTCCTTCCCTGAGCTATTGGCCTACAGTCCCAGAAGAAATTCTTTTAAGAGAACCCCACTACCTCTTACTTTGTCATTGGTACCAAGTGTGGACCATGACAGCTTGGAATTCTCAACCAGCACCACCCAGCAATCTGTCAACTTCCGTCCTACATATGGTGAACTGCGGGCCCCAGGTAAACAACATACTGTTCGACGAACCCAGGTCTATGTGGCAGATTGCCCTGTCTGTGCCCCTAATAATGGATCCCCAACTACTAGCACCTGTCTAGCCTGACCTGCACCTCCTATCCCGCCCCCCACCATTTTACTTTACAGACACTCAGGGGTAGTGTCTGGCTGCAGCAATTGGCTATTTCTGAGCCGATATCCCCCACATCTCCAATCTTGCATATTTGTTTGGGTGACCAATCAGCCAAGCCTCCCAGACACTCTTCCTTCTACCCTTCTTTCTGACTGTTACCCAGTCTAAGCAGCCTCATGTCCTGAAGCCTCCATGCTGCCATCCTTCCCAGCATCTACACCTGCGAGTGAGTGTTCAGTGGGCAGCCGGCTCGCTTCCAAGTTGGCAATGGATCTCAGTGTTGGTTCATAAATCAGGAACGCGTTAACGCTAAATTTCATACATGCAGCCCTATATAGCTATTTGACTCAAATACATACTGTTTCTATTTAATGCAACATAGTTGCTGATCATCTCTTACTATCAGCTAATTCAAGTTCAACTAACTCAATTTCACCTCTTATTACTTGTATATAGTAGCCTGATCCCAACTATTCCAATAAGTTCTATGAAATCTAATTCTAATATAAACCTGAGCTAACTTTTCAGGAAACAAGTAAGCATAGCAGTCAGGTGAGCATTATCTCTGACTAGAGTGATTTGCTATCTCCAAGACAAAATCTAACTTGGGCTTGTTTTCATCTTAGAATAAGGAGCAAGTTGTATAAGTCAAAGGTAACCCTCTGCAGTGGGATACAAGGAGAGAATAAAGTGCCAAAATTAAAATACCTTGCCTGACCTCCCCAACATGTTTCGCGAAAACATTGGCATCATCAGGGGATAGAGGTCCGGTCTCTTGCGACTCATGTGGGTTCGTTATATTCAATCAGTAGGGTCCTCCCCCCAAAGTTATTTACAAGTCCGTGTCATCCTTACATAAATATAACAAAACTATATTCCAATCTATCCAATCAGATATCTCCAACCACATGTCTCCAACTAATGCTTATCAGACAACATAATCAGCCACTCAACTAATGGTTCACCTGATCAACATACTCCGTGGCCCACATGAGTCGCAAGAGACCGGTCCTCTATCCCCTGAAGACGCAAGCTGTCCTCCCTAGTACATTTAAGAAGTAATAAAATCGCAAGGTCATAGTAAACCTTATCTCTGCACAAAAAGAGGGGAGAGGGGAACGGAGAAAGAGGAGAGGACTGTTCTATATAAATAAATCCTGCTGTTCTTAAGTGAACACCCTGCATACCCAGAGATAGTGATATAAGTGGTGTGACCGCTGTACAACTACTGTATACTCCACCCCTTGCCCTTAAGACTTCTTGTACGAAACCTAGAGGGTCAAATTATCACACATGGCTCCAATTACCAGGAAAGAGAAGGCAGCCTCAGGTAAAGCCGAGTCAGAGTCCGAAGATATGGGCACGTCTGAAGAGGAAGGACAAACATGAGACACTGAAACACCTCACATTAAAATTGATTACAAAAAACTAGCTAACGCAGTGGCTACAAAAATGCTACCGGTCCTGCAGGAGACTACCAACTAAATACTGGAAGGGATAAGCAATAAAATATAACTTTTATTGAAAAATGTTAAAAACATATCCTAAATACACACCATAGCTACTAAATATAAACTATATACGTGAATAAGTGCTCAAATATATACAGGACAGGTATAGCGATAGTTATATCCGATAACCACTATCCCTAAACAATCCCTATGGGCTAATGAGCCCTACCTATCAAAACGGAGCTATCGTCCCAAAAAGGTTAGCTCTGGCAGGATCCTGTCCCTAAAGCTACAATCCCCTATGTAGCCCTATCCTAACAAATATAGGCCAAAAATATTCTCACCTTTCTACATACGAGGTAAGGTATATGAGTGTGAATAAGAAGAGTCAAATAATCTCCAAAAAATGGGAATCTCGCAAAAGAACAGAGAGAGTGACTATTAATCACTATATTTACTATTTTGCCATAGGCAAACTTAAACTCTATCAGTTCTCAATCTATAAAACACTAAAACGTAACTTTTATTATGTACTTAACCTCTATCAAACTATTTAAAAACCTGATTTCTAACCTCTCAATTTTTCCCTTCCTACTACTGAAGTTTTCCATTATCAAGTCTGGTGGAACCCCACCTACTAACAGGAAAACCTTATATATACAGTAATTTACTAACTCCAGTAAGGGATCCCAAGCATCCTACTTGGGCAGTTATCCCTAATCTAATGGACATAAAACATATAAGGCTTCCTTGTAACACCCTCTGCAGCGGGTGATACTTTGTAGACAGAGGTGAGAAATCACAATTTAAAATGTCATGCCTGACCTCCCCAACATGTTTCACCAGCTAAACTGGCTTCATCAGGGGTAAGAGGTCCGGTCACATGTGGTGTAGCTCACTTCCTTTTATATCCTCTTAGGTACACACCCTATTCAGGTGCTCACTAATTAGCCATCAGAGAATCCACAGAACCCATTCTCCCTTTTTTGCTCTCTTACATGCATACTGATACCATGTGCTGCCACTGACACCATGCTCCCATAAACAACATTCCTCAGACACGTTCACCATCTCCATAGCGGGCTTGCACCCTATCTTACCACGCCTGCGTGATGTATTATTGGAGATATCTGCCCTGACCGTGATGGACTTCCGTCCAACTTCTCTTATGTTATTGTGTCTGCGTGGCTCACCTAGAACGGACTAAACAGAAAAGATGTTACACTCCACAGCACACTACCAGCTTTATCACCTCCCATGAACCCCTTCTCCTCCATGTCTGATATGCATATTCATTGGGACAGGGGCGTAACTAGGGAAGCCTGGGCCCCATAGCAAACTTTTGGATGGGGCCCCCTCCTGCCTACCCAACCACGAACATTTACCGTGACCTTTAAATAATAGTCATGCAGTTTTAGATAATCCAACAAGCAAATACCTCACCATAGATTTTCACCATCTTATTGCTACCAAAACAAATCCACTTACCAGACCAACATTACCAATAGCACTACTGCATATGGACTGATTTTTACCGCCAGAAAAATGAAAACAAATTAACCACCACATAGTGACTAAATTTAAAACCCCTATAATATTACTGATCAGTACACCAAGACCAATAGTACCGCATATAGTGACCATATAGTGGTTTTATAATAGTGTATAAGCAGGCATCCCCAAACTATGGCCCTCCAGCTGTTGGGAAACTACAATTCCCATCATGCATTTATATAACCTATAACAGTGGGAATGATGGGAATTGTAGTTTCCCAACAGCTGGAGGCAGGGCCGTCTTTCCCATTGGGCTAGGTAGGCACTTGCCCGGGGGCCTGACAGCCACAGGGGGCCCGTTGGGGCAGCTGCCTACCCTGCCCAGTGAGTGAATACAGACAGCAATCCGTTTTCCTGTTGTGCCGTGCCTGCGCTTTACTCCTTACAGGGCAGGGCAGCACGGCAGTGAGATACAGCCGACGCCAGGCTATAACACCTCACACTCCTGTGTAGCTGGGCCCCGGCCGCCTGTCGGGTCAGGGAGAGGGGGGTGGGGGTGCACTGGCTGCACGGAGTGTGTAGGAGAGAAGGACTGAGCAGGAAGCTCCTCACAGCCCGGGCTGTGCCCCCTCCTCTGCCTCCTGTGGGGCTGCTGATGATCAGCACTATCCCTATAGCAACTCTTCTGTGCAGCAGGGTCCCGGCCGCCTGTCGGGTCGGGGACAGGGGGAGGGGCGCACTGACAGCACGGAGAGAAGGACTCCGGAAGCTCCTCACAGCCCGGGCTGTGCCCCCTTCTGCCTCCTGTACGGCTGCTGATGTTTCTATCTCACTATCCCTAGAGCAGCTCTTCTGTGCCCTGACCACCCCAGGATTGTACAAGTCAGTGTACAGTGTGTGTGTGTGTGTGTGTATATACAGGTCAGTGTACAGTGTATAGTGTGTGTGTATACAGGTCAGTGTACAGTGTGTGTGTGTGTATACAGGTCAGTGTATAGTGTGTGTGTATACAGGTCAGTGTACAGTGTGTGTGTGTATACAGGTCAGTGTATAGTGTGTGTGTGTGTATACAGGTCAGTGTACAGTGTGTGTGTGTGTATACAGGTCAGTGTACAGTGTGCGTGTATACAGGTCAGTGTACAGTGTGTGTGTGTATGTGTGTGTATATACAGGTCAGTGTACAGTGTATAGTGTGTGTGTATACAGGTCAGTGTACAATGTGTGTGTGTGTGTATACAGGTGTATATACAGTGTACAGTGTATAGTGTGTGTGTATACAGGTCAGTGTACAGTGTGTGTGAGTGTACAGGTCAGTGTACAGTGTGTGTAAGTGTACAGGTCAGTGTACAGTTTGTGTGTGTGTATACAGGTCAGTGTACAATGTGTGTGTGTATATACAGGTGTATATACAGTGTACAGTGTATAGTGTGTGTATACAGGTCAGTGTACAGTGTGTGTGAGTGTACAGGTCAGTGTATAGTGTGTGTATACAGGTCAGTGTATAGTGTGTGTGTGTGTGTATACAGGTCAGTGTACAGTGTGTGTGTGTGTGTGTATACAGGTCAGTGTACAGTGTGTGTGTGTGTGTGTGTGTGTACAGGTCAGTGTACAGTGTGTGTGTGTGTGTGTAGTGTACAGTGTGTGTGTGTGGTGTGTGTGTGTGTGTGTATACAGGTCAGTGTACAGTGTGTGTGTGTGTGTGTATACAGGTCAGTGTACAGTGTGTGTGTGTGTGTGTACAGGTCAGTGTACAGTGTGTGTGTATACAGGTCAGTGTACAGTGTGTGTATACAGGTCAGTGTACAGTGTGTGTGTGTGTACAGGTCAGTGTACAGTGTGTGTGCATGTGTGTCAGTGTAGGTGAATATATGAGTGTACGGCTGTATTTTTATGCACCAAAATGCCAAGCAAAAGCTGTTCTTGTCCATTGTTTTCAATTAGAATAATGAACGTTCACTCTGACCTTAGAATTTTTCCCATTAAAAAACAAGGGGCAATGTGGACAAAACTTCAGACACAATTCAAAAATTGGGGTTTGTGTAAAAAAAAAATATTGTTGGGGGTGTTTAACAGGTATCTGAGGCTTATGGGGGGGGAAATTGAATTAAAGGGTTTGCCCGAAGTAACCTGAAAATAGGCAATTCATAGACTCATTAAAGCAATCTTGGTGCTATGTTTTCCCAAAAATTTTCCCTCCCAATTGTGCGTCAACAAAACCCGGGAAAGTTAAGTGAATGGGGCCCGGGCAGAGCGCTGTGCGGTGTTGTTTCTGTCAGTGCATACCCAACAGCGGGGTATAGCGGCGTGTTTAAAATTGCGACCCTTTTTCGCTGTGTGAACCCCGGCCTACCCGTCAATTATTTACGGTTTTTCCCCCATAGTGTCAGCGCGGAAAAAATTGTTGTTCCCTTGTCGATTTTGGATTGTAAGCGCGGAATTCCCAAAGGGGAAGACGCCGGGCTCCCGGCAGGTTTTTTGCCCCCTATATTTATAATGGTCGGCGTAAATGACTCAGAGAATGACATTCAATATTAGTCCTGTGTACTGTAGTAAAATCGTGCCCTCAAAAACGAAAAAATTGTTTTACATACAATGAAAGGCATCATTTTATTTTATATTAAGGCTTTTTTGGGGGAAATTTACATTGTTTAAAAACGCCAAAACATGCAGTTTTAACTGTACATGCTAATTTGAGGGTGTTTTTAAGTCAGCCCTAGGGCGCTGTAAGTACGACCCCCGTCACAAGGGGTATTATACCTATTTTTGCGAGGGCCATACCCCCCAATATGTACCTATCAAAAGGGGACTATATATACCCCAAGGGGGATATATCCCTATTCCCCGGGCTGTATGTTTACCTACAGCGGGTATATATACCCACACCTACAGGGCACTTTTTTTTCCTATAGTGGGCCTATTAATACCTATTTAATGGGCCGGGGAAATTAAAAACCACTTACTTAAAGGGGCCCATACCCAAAGGGAGGGAAATTTTAGTGAAATGTTGATAAAGTGAAATTAAGATGCTTGTGTGGTAAATTTGCAGGGACGGGGTTTGGCTGGGGGAAAGTTCTTTTATTTCTGTGTGGATGGGAAAAAAAGGGAAAAAGAACGACTTGAGAGAACGTCTCCTTTTTGGGGTCCCCATGCAGGGGGGGATTTTCCTTATTTGGGGTCTGCTGTAGTCTGTCAGTGATCGACCTAGCTGGTGCTGACCCCTATTGGTCTATATGGGAGTGTTAGAGGTCAGCACCAGCTCAGGTAAAAACCTACATGCGGCACTTTTAGTGGTGTTTAAAATTATACCTAGCTGGGGTTTTGACCTTAGTGGGCTTATATTCTGTTGTAGGTTATATGACTGGTTTTACCTCTATGTGGCCTATATGGTGGGTTTGGTTATACTAGCGGTGTCTGACCCTATGTGGTTCCCAAAATAGTGGTGTTGTAGGTTTTTACCCGAGCTGGTGTTGACTCTAGTGTTCATTGGGGGTTTTTAGGTTTTTACCTGGCTGGGGGTCTAAACCCCTATGTGGTCTCCTAGGTGGGGTTGTAGGTTATATGAGCGGTTTCTGACCTTATTACTCATTTGGCGGGGTTGTAGGTTTTTCCCGAGCTGGTGTTACCTCTATGGGCTCTATATGGGGGGTTGAGGTTTTACCTGGGTGGGTCTGACCTCTATGTAGTCCCCCTATTTTGGGGGGTGTTGTAGGTTATCCTGAGCTGGGTCTGACCTCTATGTGGTCTCTATATGGTGTGTTGTAGGTTTTACCTGAGCTGGTGTCTGACCTCTATGGTTGCCCCTTTTAAGGGGTGTTGTGGTTTTAGTTTGTTATCGATAATGTATATATTTGTTCCTGCAGGGTTGTTTGGATTGGGGGGGCCCCGAGCACAGGTCTGCCCAGGGGCCCATATGCTGTTAAGCACGGCCTGTGGAGGGCCTTAGTTTGAGGATGCTGGTATAAGACTCTGCAAGAAGTTCTGGACAGAAGGGAGGAATACATGCACAGCTGAAGCTGCTCATAAGTAACAATCACATCACTGACTGCGCCTGGAGGGGCTCGTCCCAACAAGCACAGGTTTTCTGACAGTTTACAGACGGTTTTAGATTTGAAAGACGTCTGTAAACGGACTGTCAACCATTTTACATTGACATTAATAGGAATATCTGCGCACCATCCCGACTGACAAGGATATTCAGCCGGGTCGGTTATTTACACTGCTGCCCGTAGCGAATAAATAAACCTTTGGAACTTGTTCATTCTTCCGCCGGTTTTTGGGCAGGAACATGAACATGTGGGTGCGAAGGGGGGAAGGCATGATCCACAAACTGCAGCAAAAGCCTTCTCCTGTTTGCCTAAAAAAGTACCAATCAGCGGTCAGGATTTTTTCCTCCAACGGGGTTGTTTGTCTTTTTTCGCTTACAAAAAGTGTCTGCCGTAAATCCGTGCAGTGGGGGACCGCATGCACTGATTTTCTGTTTAATATCAATGTAAAAATGTTGACAGTCGGTTTATAGATGGCTTTAATCTGAAAACATCTGTAAAAACTACTGAAAACTGTTCTGTGGGGAAGAGAGATCAGATCAACGGCAGTGCTTTGTGGATGTTACTTTTGGCTGCTGTGCATGTATTCCTCTCCAATCTGTCCAGGAACATCTTGGACCTGGGGACAGTGAGGAACATAGCAGAGCAGTAAAGCTTTTTGGGCACATGTATGAAAACATTTTGGGCAAAAAAGTGAGTTTAGACCAAAATCTTTTCAGACTACCCAGTACGTGGCCCAAAATGGCTTACTGCTCGCTTGTTCTCACTGTCAGGTCCAAGTTGTCTGGACAGAAGGAGAGGAATACATTCTCCTTGTTTCTGCTGACTGGGAAATGCATTATATTTTCCCCCCCTCCTTGTGTCCCCAACGCTCTTCACTATTTGACTGGAAGAGGGGAGGGGGGGAGAGAGAAGGAGAGGGGCCGTAGTCACCCCCCCCCCCCCCCCCTGACACCTAATCTGTTTTGCCGGCTCCGCCCCTGCGCTCTGTCCGGGGCTCCGTGCCTGTGACAGTGACTGATGACGGGGCAGCAGCAGCAGCATCTTATCGCAGGCCTCGGCAGTTACCCTTTATTGCCAGACGTTCTCTGGAGCTCGGAACTACTGGGCAGCATGCTACGGGTCCGGGGCCTCCTAAGTATTGGGCCCCGCTAGCAATTGCTAGTCTGCTACCCCTGGGTAGTTACGCCCCTGCATTGGGTATACATACTCCATTGTATTGTACACTTATTTCTTAGTCTCTTCCATGAACCACTTTCTCTGTATCTAATGTACATATTCATTTTAATAAAAATATGCATATTCATTGGGAATACACACTCCAATGTACTGTACACTGTTGTCTTAGTCTCTTCCCATAAACCACCTCTCCTATGTATATTGATATACATTATTCATTTTATTAAGCTACAGGCCCTATGTTAGCCTGCGCTCCCTCCCGCCCAACTTCCCCTACACCTTCCCATTAAAGATTCCCTCTTACAGGTCACGGCTAGCACATAATTCATCAACGTTCACAATGGGAATATATGCAGAACGTTAAGACATTTGTGCTACATTGGATTTATTACCAGTATTGCATATATTGCATTCATAATTAGCACAAAATCTCGCAGCAAGCAGAAACAATAAATCCTATACCTAAATGATGTTCATCATAGATGGTAATCCTACTCCGATACTGCGATCTCATAATAAGCAAACATTATGTTCCTGCATTCTATGGCCGCGCATTTGTGTGAGACTATTTAAACTGACTTGGAATTGACTAGCACTATCCCCTGAGGGAAGCGTCAATGACGCGAAAGTCTGCGTTGGGAGGGCGTTGGACGGGGTGAATTGCGGTAAGAGATTCTTCTACCTTGTTAGCAATACTATTTTCACTTTCACGGGTTGAGTTTGATTTACGCATGCCTTAATTTTTGCATTTTACTTACGCATGGTCATTCACCACCCTTGGGAGGAATATGATCTATTGCTTATAGTAAATTATTATGACAATATTCATATCTCTATTGCCTGCTATTCACCCTGGCCACCATTTCTATCTTGGAATCTTCGACCTTATATTTACTTATACGACTGTTTTTAATTGTTTGTAATCAATAAAAGGTATATTTTGTTATTTATACCGTGACTCTAGTTTTTGCTTCGGTCTTTAATTGGTCACTTTTGAGAGGTGTGCTTTTATGTGGTGGGTCAGCGTTGTTCTGAACCTATTATATCCCAAGGTTGGAATTTTTTGGTGTTATATGACTTTTTTCTGTGTTTTTTTTTTCCACAGTTTTCCAGCTGTCACTACGATGGATTTTAGTGTCCATGACATTTCATGGAACTCTAAACTTAAATGAGGTTCTTTAGTCGAGGAAATCCAAAGATTTGATGTAATTCAAAGGGAGGAAAATGTTGAAATTAAAGGAAACTAATAATAAATGGAGAGAACTGCCTACATAAAAGGTCGGGGAGTTTGGGGAACAAAGCGTTACTAGAGAAATACCTGCTCTAAGGGATTAATACTAGAGGCCTCAGTGTTAAGTTTTTCCCTCATTTGGTGTTGAGCGAATGAAAATCAAAAACTTCAAATGGAGAAGTCGTATTAAATGTTCTACGGCTTTATGCGAATTACTGGTCAATCTAAAGCTTCAAACTCTCAACATTATTGAGATGGCAGCTGACGGAGTACAGTCCCAATCCGTATAATGATGTTCCGACGAACAGGTAGATGTCTGTTAAACGGGCTTGAGAAAAATTTTCACATGGGAAAAAGACATTGTGAGAAGATAAAAATTCAAAAAGCTTCAAAGAGACTTTTCAATGACTTTCACTCTGGGAAGGTTATATAGTTGGACGGGGGTATCAAAGAGTAACCCACGATCGATCTATCCGCTCCGGATCCCGTTTGGAATTCTATGTACATTCGAGTAGGTCAACTGGGGATGTTTTACTTCTAATTTGGGACCAATTGATGTAACAAACACTCTGATCTGGTACTATGCAACCACGAAAAGATTGGGTAGAAAGAATAAGACACCTCCCTCACCTCGAGACGACTAATCACCTCCACCAGAGTTGCGATGAAGGTATATTAATTTGTTCAAATTGTGCTTACTCAACACTAGGTGGATGGTGTGCGCCTCGGCCTCTCATTATCACCTACTAACAGTTTTTAATTTTTACAAGCCTGTAAATAAAGGACTTACATCTGTCTTCGCAGAAGGAAGTTGATTTTTAAAAAACTACACGCGAGTAGGAGCTGTGATGGTTTGGTTACTGAGGAGGGAGGGAATGCCTGCTCGCATTCTGGAGGAGGTATCCATGAAAAAAGTGAGTCTGACATAGATTACCTGCCTTCACAATTCTCGTCTAAAATCTACGCAGTTTTCCTCCTTTATCATTATGCCTGACGTTGAGGATTTTTGTCAGACTCGTTGTTCTCGTAATTGCCAATCACAGTTATAGGGGGATTTAGAATGGGGACAATTCACCTGTTCTCAAGAGAAGCCCTAAATACTAACTCAGGCCCTGGAAGGACATCCTTTATGAAAGCATAGCGTTAGAAGGGGGTATTGTGGTAATTTGGCCAGTCTTAAATATGAAAAGGAGGCGTCTTCGCCAGAATTAGTGGACAAACTTACGCATTTAAGAAGGGTCCGTATAATCCAACTAATATTTTCTTGTCTGAATTGGAGGACATTTGGAAAAGGCATATGAGGAAGGGTATTTTGCTAAGAATGTGTAGATTTTCCTGCTAGTGAAATTTCCTTAAAATCCGACATTCTATTTGGCTACCAAGATACATAAGGATCCCGTCAACTCCGCCTGGACGCCAGATCGTGTTGGTATTGACGGGACTAGGTGATCCGAGTCTGTAAAATTTATTGACGTTTATTTAAAAGCCCCTTGTAAGAACTTTTACCCCTCTTTTGTTAAACAGACACAACGGATTGTCGTTAAAGGCGATTGACGGTATATTGCATAGATTCCGCGGGTCAGTTCCTAGTCACAGCAGCGTAGAGTCATGTATCACACTTAATATCTGTCTGTTGTCGGTTTGAAAGCAGGTAATTTTTTCCTGCAAAGGATAGTGACTTAGGAACCCAAGTTATGTCAACTTGATCTTGGGGGACCTACTGGATTCTATTATGTCACACAATATGTTTGTGTTTAGGGATAATTATTATGTTGCCTACTAGTCGTAGGCACCACCATGGGGGCAGCATGCGCCCCGGCGTATGCCAATCTTTTCTTGGGTTATTGGGAACGCAGCATTTTCCAGGAAGATATGATAGGACCTACAGATTGCGTATCATGTTGGCTGAGGTACATTGATGACGTGCTGTTTTTATGGCACGGCACAATGTCCCAACTTGAGGATTTCATGGGGAGCCTCAATAACAACGATATGAATATCAAACTTACTTATAGGGCTGACACAAAAACAAAATTGACTTTCTTGGAAGATTTCTATTTACATCGATGAAGTGGAATTGTGTACGGAGACAGATGTGTTTCGTAAGAATTCATCTGTCAATTCCCTCCTACATGCTCCTCGTCCATAACACGGCCACTATAAAGTGCCATCAAGAGCAGGCATTTTGCGCATGCGCGTATCTGTTTCCCATGGCCTTAATTTTGAGGACCTATCTATAGACCTAAAGAGAACGGTTTTTCGTGAAACGGGGCTACAGTATAAAGATCATGAACAGGCATATTTTAGGGCTAAAAAAACACCTAGGAATCAACTTTTTACATCAAGACAATTGCTGCGACTGCCAAATATCAGCAATGGAGACAGGCAGAACTAGGGTGTATTACCACCTATAACCAACAATGGGCTAACATCGCCAATTCTTGGCTGACACTGGAAAACTTACTTAAAACGGATCCCCTCTTGGCGAAGGAAATTTCGGACTATCCCTTAGGACAGCACGTAAGCTCCCAATTTTAAGAGACAAGATGGTATCACGAGCCATTAGTGTGGAAAAACTCTATCCCTTTTCTACCGAGGGCCTCCAAACAGTGGCTTCTATTCCCTTGTGGGAATGTGTTGCGTGTTGCCAACATGATCGTAACTAACACCTTTAGCACCTCTGACAAATCAGTGTTTTTTCGATCCTGCTATTTAGATTACGTGAAATACAAAAAATGTTGTTACATGGTTCTGTGTTCCATTCGGTCAAGAAATTATTACATTGGGAATCACATAAGGGAATTGAAAATTACGAATTAGTGAGCATGTCGTGACATCTCGGCAGCAAGTGATTGTGATGATGTGTCTCAACTTAAAACCTTACAAGACACTTTCTGACATATCACGGGTGCTTCCGAAAGGATTGAAAGCTGTGGGATTGATATTGTACATCTTGGATTAGAGGGGGCAACTCCATGAAGGGCTCCCTATAAACAACGGAGACCAAGTGATTACTACTCTAATTCCATGGATCCCACTGGGGCTCAATGTGAAAAAACTGGATTTTCCCATTTATAGTACCTTTGCAATTATTTATATGTAATACACGCATATTTCTCTTTAACATGGCTATTTGCTTTTACTCTTCTTGTCCCTCTAGCTTCATTTGTGGTTTTTCTTCTCCTGTTTGTTTTTGTTTTTGCTTTTGTCTCTTCCTTTTGAATTTTTGTTTTTATAGTTTTTAAATGTATTTTTTATACTTTTTTCTGTAGTGGTCTGTCGGGACTAATCCTCCGTCTCTATGAGAAATTCCGGACTGACGTTTGCAACCAGTCACGCGTCTTATTACTTGCTGTGGTCATTTCATATGCGCTTCATGACGCCAACAATGATTATATATATTGTTACATTTCTGTTGACTATGTTGGAGTAATGCTCTTCTGACTACCACGGCATAGAGATATGCTGTAATTATCTTGATGTCAGCTCTTATCTAATTATCTTGCATTGCAGTCTCTTTAAATTCTCCGCCTCTCTGCAGGACTGTGCGCACGCGCGGTGCGGACGGTGCGGCGTCTGCCCGGCTCCTGGCGACCTGTACGCGTGGTGCGCATGTCGGAAATGTGTTATTATGGGCAATCGCGCGTCATGGCGTTGTCGCGGACGTGGGGGAATTGACGCGGCCGTCTCGAGCACTGCGCCGCGCCGATCATTGGGTCCTGCATCTGTCATATGGCCGCCATTTGTGTGAGACTATTTAAAATGATTGGATTGACTAGCCACTATCCCCTGGGAAGCGGTCAATTGACGCGAACGTGCGTTGGGGGAGGGCCGTTGGAGACGGGGTGAATGCCGGTAAGAGATTCTATTACCTTGTTGCAATATATTTTACCTTCCTGGGTGGTTGGTTCGCATGCCTAATTTTGCATTTACTTTCGATGGTTCTTCACCACCTTGGGAATATGATCTATTGGATTGTAGTAAGTAACTTATTCATTGACCAATATTCTATCTCTATTGCTGCCATATTCTCCCTGGCCCAACCCATTTCTATCTTGGAAATCTTTCGGACACTTATTATTTACTTATACGGACTGTTTTTAATTGTTTGTAATCAATAAGTATTATTTTGTATTTATACCCGTGACTCTCAGTTTTTGCTTCGGTCTTTACATGTCATTTTGAGAGGGGTGCATTATGTGGTGGGTTCAGCGTTGTTCTGAACCTATTATACTCCAATGGTCTGGATTTTTCTTGGGTGTTAATATGACTTTTTACTGTTTGTTTTTTTCCAAAGTTTTCCTAGCACTGTCAACTACGATGGTTTTTAGGTCCATGGGACGCATTCATGAGACCTCTAAGCTAAATGAGGTCTTTAGTGAGAATCAAGATTTGATGTAATTCAAAAAGGGAGGTAATGGTTGAATTAAAGGAACTCAAAAATAAATGGAGTGAATTGCTACATTAAAGGCTGAGGGTTTGGTGGAAACAAAAGCGATTCTAGAGAAATAACTGTCTAAGGGATTAATACCTAGTGGCCTATCCTAGTGTTCAATAGTTTTTTCCCTATTTGGTGTTGGAGGATGAAACATTCAAAACTAAATGGGAATGAAGGCGCTAATAAATGTTATACGGGGCTTTATGCAATTACTGGTCCAATCTAATGCTTCAACTCTCAACAATATTGAGATGGAGCTGACGGAGGTACAGTCCCAACTCCGTATAATGATGTCAGACGAACAGGTAGATGTCTTTAAAACGGAGCTTGAGAAAAATCTTTCCACATGGGAAAAAGACATTTGTGAGATTAAAAATCAAAAAAGCATCAAAAGAGACATCAATGACTTTCACTCTAGGGAAAGGTATTATAGATGGAGGGGGTATCAAAGAAACCCACGATCTCTATCCCGCTCCCGATCCCGTTCTGGATCTATGTCATCGAGTAGGTCACAGGATGTTTCTTCTAATTTGGGACCAAATGATGACACTACACTCAGATCTGGCACTATGCAACCCACGAAAAGAGGTAGAAAGAAAAAGACCCCTCCTCCACCTCGAGAGACTAACACCTCCACCAGGAGTCGCATGAAGGTAATTAATTTGTCCTCAATGTGTTACTCCAACTCAGGAGGAGGTGTTGAGCCTCGGCCCTCCTTCTACCTACTAACCCGTTTTAATTTTTTACAGCCCTAAAGATCTTAACATCTTCTTAGCAAGGAAGTGATTTTTAAAAAAACTACACGCGAGTAGGAGCTGTGATGGGTTGGTTACTGAGGAGGAGAGGAATGCCTGTCGCATCTGGAGGAGTTATCAATGAAAAAAGTAGTTGGAACATGTAGATTCTTCCCTTCACAATTCTGTTAAAATCTTACACGTTTTCCTCCTTTATCATTATGCCTGCCGTTGAGAGTTTTGTCAGGGACTCGTTTCCTCGGAAAATGCAATCCCTGTATAGGGGTTGTTATGGGGACAAATCTCACCTAGTTCACAAAGAGAAGCCCTAAAAAACTTCGGGCTGAAGGAACTCCTTATAAGCCAGGGATAAGGGGGGTAATGTGGTATTTGGCAGTCTTTAAATATGAAAGGAGGCGTGCTCGCCAATTAGTCGTGACAAATCTTACATAGTATGAAGGTCCCGTATAATCACAACTAATGATTTTCTTGTCTGAATTGGAGGACATTTTGGAAAAAGGCATATGAGAGAGGGTATTATTTTCTAAGAAAAGTGTTTACGATTTCCTGCTAGTGAAATTTCCTATAAATCCCGACATTCTAGTTTTGCTATCCCAAGATACAAGTAAGGATCCGTCAATCAGGCTATGGACGCGTCCGATCGTGTCTTGGTATTGACGGACTAATGTTGATCCAGTCTGTAAATTTATTGACTTTTTAGTTAAAGCCCCTTGTAGAAACTTTTTACCTCTTTGTTAAAAGACACAACGGAATGTCTTAAGGCGGATTGCAACGGGATCTGAATAGATTCCGGGAGTCCTTGTCACCAGTGTGACGTTGAGTCTATTATACACTAATATCTGTTAATGTGACGGTTTGACAGCAGTTAATTTTATTCCGGCTTAAAGGGAAGTTGACTTAAGATCCCAAGGTTATATGTCAACTTATGTTGGAGCCTACTGGAATTTGTCTGTACAACACAAATATGTTTGTGTTTCGGGATATTTTTTATGTGCAACAGCTCGTGGCACCGGCCATGGGGGCAGCCTGCGCCCGGACGTATGCGATCTCTTCTTGGGTTATTGGAAGCAGCATTTTCCAGGACCAGAAGATATGAATAGGACACCTAAGATTGCGTATCATGTATGCTTGATTCGGTACATTGATCGGACGTGCTGTTTTTATGGCACGGCACAATGTCCCAACCTTGAGGATTTCATGGGGAGGGAGCCCTCAATAACAACGATATGAATATCAAACTTACTTTAGGGCTGACCATCAAAAACAAATGACTTCTTGGATATTTCTATTTAATCGAGAAGGGAATATGTTACTGCGATGTGTATCGTAAGAATACATTCTGTCAATTACCTCCTACATGCCTCCTCGTTCCATAACCTGGCACTATAAAGCCATCCCGGACCGGGCAACTTTTGCGCAGGCGCCGTATCTGTTCACATGCCTTAATTTTGAGGCCCAATCTTAGACCTAAAGATACGGTTTTGTGTTGAACGGGGCTACAGTTAAAGAATCTCTGAAACAGGATATTTTCAGGGCTATAAAAAAACACCTAGAATCAACTTTTGACAATAAAGACATATTGTGCGACAGCAAATAATCAGCATTCAATGGAGACAGGCAAACTAGGTTGTGATACCACCTATAACCAAACAATGGCGATAACATCCGCAAATAAGAATTCTTGGCAGACACTGGAACATACTTAAAACGGATCCCTCTTGGCGAAGGAAATTTCGGACTATCCACTTATGACAGCACGTGAAGGGCTCCCTAATTTAAGAGTGACATATGGTATCGAGCCACTACGTTGGTGGGAAAAAACTCAACTCCTTTTTATACGAGGGGCCCCATACGACGGCTTCTTTTGCCATGTGGGGAATTGTGTTGCGTGTTGCACATGTTTCGTACGCTAAGCACCTTTATGCAACCACTTGACAAATCACGTGGTTTTGCATCCTCGCATATATTACGTGCAATATACAAAAAATGTTGTCTTCTTGGTTCAGTTGTCCATGTCAGAAATATACATTGGGATCACATCAAGGGAATTGAAAATACGAAGAGATTCGTGAGCATGTCCGTGACTTCTCGGCAGCAAGTGATTGTGATGATGTGTCTCAACTTAAAACCTTACCCTAGACACTTTTCTGAAATATACGGGGTGCAATCCGAAAGGATTGATAAGCCTGTGGATTGTTATTGTACATCTTGGATTAGAGGGGGCTCAACAACATGAAGGCACTACAACAACGGGAGGCCAAGGTGGATTACTACTTCAATTCCTTGGCTCCACTGCGGCTCAATGAGAATATGGATTTCTCCCAATATCTATAGTCCCTTTTCGCAATTATTTATATGTATATACACGCATATTCTCCTTTACCATGGCTATTTGCTTTTCTCTCTTGTCCCTCTAGCATTCATTTGTGGTTTTTCTTCTCCTGTTTGTTTTTGTTTTTGCTTTTGTCTCCTTCCTTTTGAATTTTTGTTTTTATAGTTTTTAATGTATTTTTTATACTTTTTTCTGTAGTGGCTCTGTCGACTATCCCTCCGTCTCTATGGAAGAAAAAAGGGGGGGGGGGAAATTTTCGGATGACGTTTGCAACCAGTCACGCGTCTTATTACTGCTGTGGTCATTTTATTTGCAGCCTTTTATGACGCCAAATTGATCTATATTTATTGTTTCATTTCTGTTGACTATGTTGGAGTTATGCTCTTTGACTATCCACGGAATAGAGAATATGCTGTAATATCTTTACGTAGCTCTTATTAATATCTTGCATTGCAGTTCTTTAAATTCTCCGCCTACTCTGCTGGGTCTCAGTGAGCCACGCGCGGTGGCGGAGGTTGCGGCGTACTGCCCGGCTCCTGGCGACCTGTTTACGCGTGGTGCGCATGTCCGGAAATGTGTATTATGGGCAAGTTGCGCGTCATGGACGTTGTAGCCGGAAGTGGGGAAATTGACGCGGCGTTCTCCGAGCCACTGGGCCTGCGCCGATCTTGTCCTGCATCTATGGATGACCATTTTGTGTGAGACTATTTAAACTGACTTGATTGACTAAGCCACTATCCCTGAGGAAGGCGATCAATTGACGCGGAAACGTGCGTTTGGGGGGAGGGCGTTGGACGGGGTGAATTGCCAGGTAAGAGATTCTATTACCTTGTTTGCAATATATTTCAACTTCCTGGGTGGTGTTGATACGCATGCTAATTTTGCATTTACTTACGATGTCTTTCACCACATTGCGGAATATGATCTATTGCCTTAGTTTGTAACTTATTATGACTAATATTTATCTTTTTGCCTGCATATTCACCATGGCCACCCATTTTATCTTGGAATCTTCGGACACTTATATTTAACTTATACGGACTGTTTTTTTTGTTTGTAATCAAATAAAGGTAGATTTTGTATTTTATTACCAGTGACTATCAGTATTTATGCTTCAGGTCTTACATGTCATTTGAGAGGGTGCTTAAGTGGTGGGTTCAGCGTTGTTCCTGAACATATTATACTCAAGGTCTGGATTTTTCTGGTGTTTATTATATATGTCTGTTGGTTAAAAGTCTTCATGCACAGAATACACATCATACATACATCCCATATTTGTTTAAATAGAAACTGTGGCCTCATGTGATCAAATACCTATCATCATGCAAAGCACACAGGGAAAAATGGCGGAGACAAGGTGGAGGCAGATGAAGCAGGAGGGAGAATGGGGGAGGAAGAGAAAAAAAAACCACCTATGTGACACTTGATGCTCTATAGTCATGTATTAGACAGTGCTATTGTACACTGACCGTACTTAAATCAATATATATGTTTCTTCAAAATTTTTCTAGGGTATCAGCAAGATTAAATTAAATGCTGAAAATGAAAAGCTTCATTTATGGCCTTAGGGGCTTCAATGTATTAGGTCTATATATCTTTGCCCTATTCTGCAACAAAAACTACATCCAGATCGCCATTCTTTTCCCTTGCTTTTTCACACAGATGCCCCAATTTTAGACCTCTATTTAACAATTATGTACTTCCAAATGTGTCTCGCTAGGGGGTTTTCCTGTTAGGAGGTGGGGTTCCACCAGACTTGATAAATGGAAAAGGAGTTAATTCCTTCAGAAGTTAGGAAGGGAAAATTAAAGGTAGAAATCAGGTTTTTGTAAATAGTTTGATAGAGGATAAGTACATAGTTAAGAAGTTACTATGTTTTAGTGTCTTATAGATTGAGAAACTGAAGAGTTTAAGTTTGCCTATGGCTAAAATAGTATATTGTGAATAAAAAAGAGGATGTAACAGATACTTCTCACTCTTTCTAAAATGACTAAATGTCCGACATGTTTTCTACACCCACAACATTTCATCAGGGGACGTTGATTTGTGAGTATAGACAATCTAGGAGAGAGAGAGGGTTAACCCGTTTGATTAACCATAAATGAATATTACACAAGGATATAGTACAGAAAAGGGACCTTACCTTACATCAAAAAGACACTGATGTACATCCAAAAAAACAATAAAAATGTTGGGAGCTGGGAAGGCACCGGGCTCTGATGGGTATCCATCAGAGATCTACTCAAAATATTTGCAAACCAGATTCACATTACTGGCCAAGTATCACAATGATAGATAGTGGGGAAGGGATTCAGATCAGAGGCCAAACTAGCATTATTAAATTGCTTCCAAAAACAGAAGGATACACAAGCAGAATATCATAAACCAGGACATTTGCTCATTGCAATGACATAGGCACAGGACTTGCAAATCTTCTCCCAACTTTATAGGACCAGCAACAAGTAGTTTGATGAAGGCAGTATAATAATATCAGAAAAGTTGGTAGGGAGCCTGGATGTACATACGCGAGATAGAGGACCACAGTCAGCCAATGCATTGGTGTCCTTAGACACCGAGAAAGCTTTTGATAGCGTTTGCTGGCTTTGGTTAGATTTAGTACTGGACACATTTGGGATAAAAGGGGAAATACACAATTTTATTTCGGTTCTATATGGGAATCCGAGGGCAGCAGTGTATAAACTCCAGGATTGTTAGGTCAATGCGTCAACTGAATAATGGAACAAGACAGGGTTGTCCATTGTTCACCCTGCTCTTTAGTCTCACATTCAACCTTTGTTACGCAACATTAGAACAATCTAGGTTTATAAGGGGATTCTGATCAGGAAAAAAGGAGTTTAAACTTGACGGCATTCGTGGTTGATGTGCTTTTTTTATGAGTGATCCGGGGTTACATTTGCTCAAAGTCTGTCACGTCAAGGGAGGTGCAGTGAGCCCTACCTGGAACCCAGCCCACTGTCCCTGCCTACTTGACGTGCTGCACTAGGCGGCAGACGGCACTGGGCGGACAGTCCTGCGCTGCTAAAGTGCTGGGCGTCAGAAGGAAGAAGTAGTCAAAAACAGTCCCTCGGTCACAATATCAAATTGAACGCCAAAGCACAAATCAGAACCAGAGGAATAAAATGTAAAAGCGAAGGTCAAAGCCAAAGGAAGCAAAGCACATAAGATCAGGAGACAAGCCGGGAGTCAGCGAGACATAGCTGAGGTCCAGGTATACTGGTTAGCTAAACAATAACACAAAGAACAAGAAACTCAAGGTAGCCAGGAATATCACAGGCTGCAGCAGTCAGCTTTTCAGGGAGTTTAAAATGGGATTACTGAGGATTACAGCCCATGAGCTGATTGGGCGGCTCCGGGTCCTCCCATTGGCTGGTTGCACTCGCCCTGGTCAGAAGTGGCTGGTGCGCGTCTGTCATCACAGAGCTGTCACCGCATGCAAGTGTTATCAGGGGAGGAGAGCGCCTAATAAAGCTGTTGCAAACATTGTCTGCAGTCTGATCACAGCTTAGCCCTGACAGTACCCCCCTTTTAGGAGGGGACACTGGGACCCTTCCCCTGGTCTGGGTTTAAACTCCCCTTATGCGAACGGGAGAAAGGAGGCCTAGAGGGCGGAAGTCAACAGGCTGAATATACTATTACGAAGTGCACGAACGGGACCGTTATGTAATAAGAGAGGAAGAGGGTTATTTCAGCGATAAGCCACCGGGTTAACCACCTCCTGAACCACATACGGACGTTCAGGTTACAGGTGGGAGGCATAGTTTCACCAGGAGGACGAGTTCTGGGAACCTTTAAGCCCGAGCATCGACTCACAAAGATTGCCGATGGTTCAAGCTGGCATTACACGTTCCGATAGAACAATAGCCTGCACTATCAGTATTGCCCAGCATGTAAGGAGAACATCTGTCAACACACCGTTGTCCCACTGACTAATTTTCCCAGAAAATTCCAGTCAAACACTGGATTATGTGTCTAAAGCCCGGGCAGCCCCAAACCACATGCAGTGGGCAGCCCCTTCCTATGACGAATAGAAAATACACTTTTCAATATGTTATGGGATCCCATACCACCATCTCCAAGCTCAGGGGTACAATATTGATTTGCGACCCGAGCTAGAATGGGTGGAGTCAGTAGCCCATACCACGCCCAGCGTGTCAGATAGCGTGTCTACAGGTAGGCTCCATACGTTTTTTGGCGAAAGACGCCCTCAACAAAACTTAGAAGTGATCCAAGAATCCACCAAACGACAAGCTCAAGAACTGGACAGCGACTCAAGTATGAAAAAGATCTCTATGGTAGCAGCGCAACTTATTAAGATACAATAGGAAGAATACCCTGCTCGCCTAGGTGATCCTCGTCTCTGCTGACCACCCTTAGGCTCGTTGGAGTTTTTTGCCGACCTGTCTTCAGTTAGGAGCGCATTCCCGAATTCTGGGTCATCTTTACCACAGTAGAAGCACAAACCCCTGGTGCGGACGAGTAGTCCTTACGGTCCTTAAACGCCCAAGTGACAGAAAAAGCCCTACCTTGCATGGGCTCCTCTGGGTTATGTCACGGAAACAACGGGGTTTTGGGGTGACCATGGTTTTCGGTAAACACCAGGGGGGGAACCTTTTCTTGCAGTATCTCCTAAAAATTCTGTCCAGACGATACGGCTCAGTGCCATGGCCTCATCTAAAGTACCAGGGGTAGGGGTAAGCCACCAATATAATCCTTCACCATGGTCAGCTAACCTAATCTAAAGTGGCATCTGAGAGCTGCGTCGTTCCACCAGACGGAAACGCACCAGCGACGAATTTCGGAGCAAAAAGCTCCTCCACAGTGTTCTCACCCTGCCTCAGGTGGTCAGCTGAGCCTCAGCCAAACTTCCCATATTCTGGGTCATTAAGGATGTACCCTAAAAGCGGCAAAGCACCTGTCACAGTAGAAGTTCAGGGTGAGTCATGCTGTGGTAACGAAAATGCCCACTCTGGTGGGGACCCTGCAGTAAGGACCTTCTGAACAATTCCCACCCTTTGTTCCTCATTCCCTGAGGTAAGTGGGCGGGCCTTAAATTACAGGCGACAAACACCCTCTCTAAATGCCACAAAGCGCCATCCTGTTACTGCAACCTGTCAGGCAACTGGTATAGGTGTTACACAGGTGGCGTGAGGTTAATGCTGGGACCTCTGACTTGGGGTAGCTCCTGTTGTTCTACCCTCTGCGCCAGATCCTGGACTAGTGGGTTGCTCCTGCATTCTGCTCTACCAGCGCTGTCATGGGGTCATAGTGAGGGTAGAGCAGTATATAGACGGTTTCGGCCGGGTGATAATGTCACGTCAAGGGAGGTGCTGTGAGCCCTACCGGAAACCCAGTCCCAACGTGTCCCTGCCTACTTGACGTGCTGCCCTAGGCAGAGCAGAGGCAACTGGGGGGACAGTCTGCGCTGCTAAAGTGCTGGGACCGTTCAGAAGGGAAGAATAGTAAACAGTCCAGGTCTAATTAGTCAAAATAGGAATGCACAAAAGTCACCACAAATCAGAACCAGAGGAATAACGTAAACAAGCGAAGGTCAAAAGCCAAAAGGAAGCGCCAAAGCACAAAATCAGGAGACATGCGGAGTCAGGAGAACAAGCCGAGGTCAGGTATACTGGTCAGCAAAACAACAAAACAAAGAACAAGAAACACAAGGTAGCCAGGAATATCACAGGCGCAGCAGTCAGCTTTCAGGGAGTTTAAATGGGAGTCCTGGATACCGCCCCTGCAGCTGATTGGAGCGGCCTCCGGGTCCTCCCATTGGCTGGTGCACTCGCCCCCTGTCAGGAGGGGCTGGGCGTCTGTCACTCACAGAGCTGTCAGCAGCAAGTGTATCAGGGAGGGAGCGCACATCAGCTGTTGCAACCTGTCTGCAGTCTGAGCACAGCTTAGCCCTGACAAAGTCTTAGAATTGCTTAACAAATTTGGAGATTTTTCTGGGTTCCGCATTAATCGCGAAAAATGTGAACTATTGTGGATAGGAGAAAAAATACCAAGAATAATGAGGGCCATTAGAGACACAGGAATTAAAATCGCAAAAGATTACATATTTGGGAATTAAGATTGGACATTTGCCATCTTCATTCTATAAATTAAATTACAACCCCTTTTTTGACAAAATTCAGAAAGAATTGCAGAATTGGCAAGACCTGCCTTGTCCCTTCTGGGATGAGTGCATCTCGTCAAAATGATCTCTTTCGTGCGTCTCTTGTATCCACTGCAGACATTCCCCATTTTGCTCCGACATATAGACATTAAGCTATTTAACAAAATGGTTTCAAAATTTATTTGGATCGGGAAAAGGCCGAGAATAGCCCTTACAAAACTGCAGTCCCGTAAGACGGAAGTGGGTCTAAATCTACCAAACTTGCGTAGCTATAATATAGCCTGTCTCACCAGACATATTCTAGATTGGATACACCAGTCAAATTATTATTCAGATTGGGATATGGAAGGAAATTTAGCAGGTGACAGAATGAGTAGCATCCTACATTTACCACTAGCTAACACACCAGCTAACATAAAGCAGTTGGTTTTATTAAGAGACATGGTAGCTACTTGGAAAGAATTGAGGAAGAGATTTGGGTTGGCATATGGAATTTCCAAATATTTACCAATATGTGATCATAGAGAATTTCCGGTAGGGAGAAATAGCAAGTGGTTTAAGGCATGGAGAATTAATGGGATAGATTCTGTGGCTAGATTAATCCATTCAAAAGAAAATAGATGAAAAACATTTGAAGAACTAAAAAAAGAATAGAAGAATAGAAAAAATTTGAAGAATAGAAAAAATATCCCGAGCAACCAAATACTATAATATTTGCAACTCAAGTCCTTTTGCACATCTAGATTGCAGGATATAAGAAAAGAAAGGGAAATAAATGATTTTGACAGATTATTGGGGACCCTTCCAAGTTAAAAATCTATTGCTGATATATATGCCTATATTAGAGATAAATATGTATCCTGGGATGCAGAGGAAGGCTTTATGAAATGGAATAAGTGGCTAGGCATGGATGATGTAGGTGCAGATATTGTTTCGAGTTGGGGACTGATACGTAAACACATCATCAACGAAAAGTGGAGAGAAACTTATTTTAAAATAGCCCATGCAACAGTTTATGCATTTGATATTCCCCCAACATCAAACCACCCAAACAGAAAAACTGCCTGCCCAAAATGTAATGAAGCCAAAACAAATTAATATCATAGGCTGTGGTTATGCCTGATAATTCAAACATTCCGGAGGGATGTAGGGGCTCTGGTGTCCTCAATGACGGGACAGAAAACTGATTGTACACCAGTTACTTTCCTGTTACATGAACAGAGCAGTGGTGACACTGAGGTGCCATTGCACCAAGGAAACTGACTTCCAGCAATTGTCCACATCATACTCATGGATGCAAAAAGATGTATATTGATCAAGTGGTTGGAACCGGAGGTACCAGATATTAACATGGTGATAGAACAAACTAAAATATATGCTCTGGCCAATCAATTATATACGGAATGACATAAAGAAACATTGGCAAAACATTTCTTTAGAAAATGGAGACCATTCATAGAGGAATTTTATACACAAGCCGAAATAAATAGGTTAACAAATGTTTTTTCAATATACCAGCTGGTTTTTGAAAGAAGCGCTTGCGGGGACATTGGGAAGACTGCAATCATCCACCAGTAATACACATGAGCAGGCGGGGTAACACAAATAAAACATAGTAAATTAGATATATCAAAGAGGGTGAGCAATGCCTTTTGACCTAGTAGTATTGCATGAAAGTCAAGAAATGTATAAAATACTGGCTGGTTATGTTAAGGTTAATGTTAATGTTAATTTTTGTCCATGCGTACTCTGGATTGCGAATTGTAGATTGTGTTTCCCTGTATGCTAAATTGGCAAGTAGCGGATAGCGAGGTGCCCCTTTTGGCTATTTGGGAAACACAGTACGGACAATTAAAGGGAAGTCAGACTCAATCTGTTCATTATACAATTTACATCTTTTTAATTCTTCCACAATAATTGTAATTATAAGCATTATTATATATTGTAAAAATGTTTGTACTTACTATAAGTCAATTAATGCTTATATTGACTACTATTCTGTATTGTATTATATGGTATGTAGTGTTGAGCGATTACGTTGGCTATCGACATCGGGCGATAGTCGATAGTCGGCCACCATCGATAAGGTTTTTCGATAGTGAGCAGTCGATTATGAGCGATGACTATTAAAGTCTATGGGAGAGCAACAACACCTTCATTCTTACACCCAAACAGGGCTGGAGAAGCTGGAATTAACAGCCACAACAGTCAAATGGATACCTGCTACATCTTAGGCACAACACTTAGGCTATAAAAGCCACAGAAAAATAGTCACACACCATTCACTATCCCTGTCTTGTACCACAGCATGACCCCTAAAACCTGCATCACCCACAAATTAAAAAGTGCCAGAAGGCAGTATTATTTGAACCATCATTTTACTTGAACTGGACATTGAATATCCCTGTCCTGGAACGCAGCATGACCCTTAAACCTGCATCACCCACAAATTAAAAAGTGCCAGAAGAAAGTAGTCTTTGAACCACCATTTTAGTTGAACTGGACATTGACAAACCCTGTCCTGGACCGCAGCATGACCCTTAAACCTGTCTGACCCACAGATTAAAAAGTGCCGGAAAAAGGAGTCTTTCAACCACCATTTTAGTTGAACTGGACATTGACTATACCTGTCCTGGACCGCAGTATGACCATTAAACCTGTCTGACCCCCAGATTAAAAAGTGCCGGAAAGAGGAGTCTTTCAACCACCATTTTAGTTGAACTGGACATTGACAAACCCTGTCCTGGACCGCAGCATGACCCTTAAACCTGTCTGACCCACAGATTAAAAGTGCCGGAAAAAAGGAGTCTTTCAACCACCATTTTAGTTTAAATCGACATTTACTATACCTGTCCTGGACCGCAGTATGACCATTAAACCTGTCTGACCCCCAGATTAAAGTGTCAGAAAAAGGAGTCTTTGAAACACCATTTTAGTTGAACTGGACATTGACTATACCTGTCCTGGACCGCAGTATGACCATTAAACCTGTCTGACCCCCAGTGTAACAAGTGCCAGACACAGGAGTCTGTCCACCACCATGTGAGTTGATCTGGACATATACTGTCCCTGTCCTGGGCCACTGTAGGACCATTAAACCTGTCTGACCCCGTATTAAAAAGTGCTGGAAAAAGAGTCTTTCAACCACCATTTTAGTTTTAATGGGACATTGACTAGAACTGTCCTTGACGCAGTATGACCATTTTAAAACCCATCTGACCCCAGAAATTTAAAAAATGCCGAAAAAGGAGTCTTTCAACCACATTTTATTGAATGGACATTACAACCCTGTCCTGGACGCAGCATGACCTTAGGTCTAAAGAAAAAATAAA